>JAJIBD010002173.1:0-271979 GCA_021461705.1 Cryptotis parvus | reverse complement strand
CATTAAATTAAGAAGCTTCTGCACATCAAAGGAGATGGTGTCCATGACCATTCATGTCCAAAGTCAGACTATGAAATGGAAGAAATTTTTTTTGCCCACTGCTCACCTGTTAAGGGGTTACTATCAAAGATACATAAGCCACTGGTAGAACAGGGTAGAAAAAAAATTCAACCCCATCAGAAAATATGGAGAAGAGATGAGTACAGGTTTCCTCAAAGAAGAGATAACGATGGCCAAATGACACATGAAAAAATGCTCTGCATTTTACATCATCAAGAACATGCAATGATATATCATCTCACACACCACACACTGGCACATATCAAAAGAACCAGAACAACCAGTGTTGATGTGGGAAGAAAGGGATTCTCATTCACTGCTAGTAACAATTTTGACTTATCCAGCCTTTATGGAAAACAGTTTGGACATTCCTGAAAATAAACTAGGAATTGAGCTTCAGTTTGATCCAACAATTCCACTTCTTGGACTATATTCCAAGGGATCAAGAACAAGATGAAGAAAAGACATTTTCACCCCTCTATTCCTTGCAGGACTATTCACATTAGCCAAAATCTAGAAACAGTCAAAGTGTCCAAGAATAGATGACTGGATAAAGAAACTGTATGCGTATACACAATGGAGTATTACTCAGCTGTAAGAAAAAATAAAATCATGCAATGTCCTACTATGTAGAATATAGGCAAAGGGATACACATGATAACCTCTAAATGTATGTTTTGCAATCCACAATGTATAACAAGAGAGAGAGAGAGAGAGAGAGAGAGAGAGAGAGAGAGAGAGAGAGAGAGAGAAGAGATAACCTGCCATAGAGGCAGGCTAGGGGGGGGAGGGGGAGGGAAGTGGGGACATTTGTGGTAGGAAATGGGCACTGGTGGAGGATGGGTGCTGGAACACTATGACCAAAACCCAAACATGAACATCTTTGTAATTGTATATCTCACAATGGTGAGAATAATGGTGGTGTAATAAAATATTAAAATAAAAAAATTGTATTTGTTGAGATTACATTTATGAAATTAAAAATATGTAAATATTAATTATAAGAGGTAATTATAGCTATTAAAACATTTTATTTATTTTCTAAATAGTTCTCAAACTTAAAAAGAAAAGAATTAATAAAAATCAAAAAATTATAAAACCTTAGAATGACCTTTATCAATAAGACAAGAAACATTGTTGATGAAGACATGAAGGAAAGGGAGCAGTCATGGGAATGTAAATTGGTGCAACCACTATGGAAAGCAACATGGAGTTTCCTCAGAAACAAAGTAGAACTGCTATTATGATTCAGCAAGTTCTCTTCTGGGGATTTATCTAAAGAATACAGAAACACTAACTTGGATGAATGTCTGCAACCCCTATGCTCATAGAAGCATTTATTATTCACAGCTACCAGAATAAGGAATCAACTTATCTTGATTTATCTAGTACAATCATCTACAGTTTCATGGATAAAGAAAATGTGGATACAAATACAATGAATACTAATTTAAAAAATTGCCATCTTTCACAACATGGCTATACTTTGAGGCAGCTATGCTGTTAGAAAGAAAAACAACAGTACTCTATGATTTCACTGACTCGGGAAGATAATGAATCAAAGCAAATAAATAGAACAAAACTAAACACTAACATCCCTAACAACACAGTGGTGGGTTTTAGAGAAGTGGATGGGAACAGGTTGATAGAACAGAAAGAAGTGGTTGACTATGGTGGTTGACAGAAACTAGACCTTTGTAAGGGAGTAAGGTGTGATAGATACAGATGCTGAGGTATACAACTATATACTTAAAGTTTACACGGTGTTGTGTCAATTTGAAAATTGAAAACTAAAATTAAGTGAAAATTAATTTTGAAAATCAGAGAGGTACTAGAGCAGGCCAGGTGTTTGCCTTGTATGCAGCAGGCTGGGTTTGAATTCTAGCACTGCCTAAGTTCCCCAGAGCACTACCATTATTGTCATAGTGGTCTCTTCTCTAGCCCAACTTCCCTCTCCCTAGCTTTGAGGCAAGTTTCAATCATGGGCCAATCCTCCTGATGCTTGTTTCTACTGTCCTTTGGTGTTACTCTCATACTATGTATTTTTATGTCCCACAAATGAGTGTGGTACTTTATATTTGTTCCTCTCTGACTCATTTCACTCAGTATGATACTCTCCAGGTCCATCCGTTGATAAACCGAATTTCATGACTTCATTTTCTTTTAACAGCTATATAGTTTTACATTGTTTAACACTTACTCGATTAAAAAATAAGTGATCTTGGAGTACAAAGCCAGGAATAAGGCCTGAGCATAGCTAGCTGTGTGTGGCTCAAAAAACAAAAACATAAAAAGCCAATCTTGAGACCAAGGGATAGTACAAAAGGATCCTAACCATAACTGCACTACAGAATCCTTGGGATGCATTTTTAGAAAGTTTGTTCTCAAGCTTGTCTGTCTCTGGATCAGCATACGGGGCCCAACCGCTAAGCGGCCGCGGTTCATCAATAAATGCTGGATTTTGAGATGACTACAAGAGTATGCTACCCGCACGGCAGAGCCTGGCAAGCTACCCGTGTCGTATTTGATATGCCAGATACCAGCAACAATTATAGACCTCATTGCCATGACCTGATGGAATGGTTTGAGGCTCTTTATGTTTCTGGAGCAAGCAGGTGCCCTTAGGCTCTACTTGCATGAGACAGGTCATATGGAGATGTTACTGGTGCCTGCTCGAGCAAATCGATGATGAACGGGAAGACAGTGATACAGTGATAGTTCTCAAGCACTTGTAATCAAAACAGCATGGTATTGGTATAGAGACAGACCAGTAGACCTATGGAATAGGACTGAATATCCTGAAACACACTCTCAATATATGGTCACTTGATCTTTGATAAAGGCATGAAAAATATTAAGTGGAGCAAAGAAAGCCTTTTCAACAGGTGGTGCTGGGAAAACTGGGCAGCTACATGTAAAAAAATGAACTTAGACCTTCTTCTAACACCGTGCACAAAGGTCAGGTCAAAATGGATCAAAAGATCTCAACATCAGACATGAATCCATAAGGTACATAGAAGAAAACAGGAAAAGCGCTTTACAACATCAAATCTAAGGGCATCTTCAAAGATGAAACAGCACTGACAAAGCAAATGGAAGCAAAAGATAAACAAATGGGATTATATAAAACTGAAAAGCTTCTGCACCTCAAAAGAAACAATGACCAAAATATAGACACAGCCCACAGACTGGGAAAGAATATTCACTTACTTCCCATCCGATAAGGGGTTAACATCCAGGATATAGTGGGCACTGGTAGGAACTCTACAAGAAGAAAATGGCCAACTCCATCAAAAAATGGGGAGAAGAAATGAACAGAAACTTCCAAAAAGGAGAAATTTGAATGGCCAAAAAGGCATATGAAAAGGTGTTCTTCATCACTAATCATCAGGGAGATGCAAATCAAAGCAACAATGAGGTATCATCTCACGCCACAGAGACTGGCACACATCCGAAAGAGCAAGAACAACAACTGGTGCTGGCATGGATGTGGGGGAGAAAGGACTCTCGTCCACTGTTGGTGGGGGTGCCGACTGGTCCAGCCCTTTTGGAAAACAATATGGACATTCCTTCCAAAAACTTGATATTGAGCTCCCATTTGACCCAGCAATATCACTCCTGGGAATATACCCTAGAGACCCAAAAACACAGAAGAAACACTATCTGTACTTCACTGTTTATCACAGCACTATTCACAATAGCCAGAATCTGGAAACAACCTAAATGCCCAAGAACAGAAGACTGGCTAAAGAAACTGGTACATCTACACAATGGAATACATGCAGCTGTCAGAAAAAGACAAAGTCACGAAATTTACATGCAAATGGATGGATATGGAGAGTATCATGCTGAGTGAAATTAGTCAGAAAGTAAAGGACAGATATGGAATGACTGCATTCATTGGTGGTATATAAATATATACTAGTGCTCTACTAACTATGGGAAATGTCAGTGCCACACGAGAACTGAACATTGAATGTACACACAGGGAGTTGCATGATAATCCCTAAATGTCTGTAGGGCAAGCCAAAATGTGTGTGTGAGAGAGAAAGAGAGAGGGAGGAAGGAAGGAAGGAAGGAAGGAAGGAAGGAAGGAAGGAAGGAAGGAAGGGAGGGAGGGAGGGAGGAGGAGGGAGGGAGGGAGGGAGGGGGGAGGGAGGGAGGGAGGGAGGGGGAAGGAAAGGAAGGAAGGAAGGAAGGAAGGAAGGAAGGAAGGAGGAAGGAAGGAAGGAAGGAAGGAAGGAAGGAAGGAAGGAAGGAAGGAAGGAAGTTACTGCCTGCTACAGAGGCAGGCTGGAGGAGTGGGGAGAGAACTTGGGGATATTGGTGGTGGGAATGGGGGCACTGGTGGAGGGCGGGTGCTGGAAAAAATGTATGACTGAAACCCAATCATGAACATCTTTCAATTGTATATTGCATGGTGGTATAATAAAAAAAAAGTTTGTTCTCTCTGTCTCTTTCTCTGTCTCTTTGTTTCTCTTTCTCTCTCTCTCTCATCTCTCTCTGTCTTTCTCGGTTTCTTTCTCTCCCCCCAGAATATTTTTTTACTTTTCCATTTTCCATTTTAGTTACATATTTTCCCTCTCTAACTTTTCATATTTCATTTATTTTAGATTTTTTTTTAATTTTTCTTTCTTTTTTTTTGTTGATTTTTGGGCAACACCTGCCAATGCTCAGGGGTTACTCCCTGGCTCTGCGCTCGGGGCTTGCCTGTGGTGGGGCTCAGGGAATCAACAAATCTGTGATGCTGGGAATCAAACCCTGCTCAGCCACTTGCAAGGCAAGCTCCCAACCTGCTGTACTAGTGCTCCAGCCCCTATTTTCGATTTCTTATATAAATTAGCCTGTACTACAACTCTCAGTATTTGAAAGTGTTGGATTCTAATAACTTGGAGCAAGTTTTATAGAAATAAGAGAAACAACTGTACACATCTTTTATTTATTATTATGCATATGGTATTTATTTTTCAGGTTTTGATGGACATGTTTGATCAGGATGACGACATAGGTTTGGTTTCTCTTTGTGAGGATGAACCTAGTTCTTCAGGTGAATTAAATTATTATGACCTTGTCAGAACTGAGATTGCAGAAGAAAGGCAGTATCTCCGAGAACTAAATATGATCATAAAAGTGTTTCGTGAAGCTTTTCTTTCAGACAGAGAACTGTTTAAACCTTCTGTAAGTACCTCTTGGGGTTTCAAATGTCTGTATGTCCCAGAAGTTAAATAGCAGCTTAAAAACATAGACAATTACTTTGTACTTTATGAGTATATGAAACAAAATATCCTTTTAATTAGTATTTGTGGATTTTCAAAATATAAATTGTTATGTAAAAAGGCATCGTGGTGAAACAAAATCTTTTTTTTTGCTATGCAATATGTGAGATTTACAGTTCTTCATTTGAATGTGTTGAAAAGTGTCTGATCTAGAAAAGAAAAACTTTATCCCTTTTCCTGCCTTTTGATAAATATTTTAAGGTAATTAAAATTTTTAGTAGGTTTAAGAATAAACGTTTTTAAGTTTCATGCTTTTTTTAAGAAAAGCTGCTGTGTTGGAAGACAGGGTAGAAGTGGGAGGAGTTGAATGGAAATTCAGGGAGGTTTATAAATTTAAGTCCATTTCCGAATCAGCTCTGAGGAATTCAGGGAGACAAATACTAAATACAAATACTGTCTTTTAAGAAAAGAAAATGGGCCAGAGTGATAGTATAGCGGTTGGGGCGTTTGCTTTGCATGTGGAAAACTTGGGTTCGATCCCGGCATCCCATATGGTCCCTCAAGCACCGCCAGGAGTGATTCCTGAGTGCAGAGCCAGGAGTAACTCCTTAGCATCGCCGGGTGTGACCCAAAAAAAGCCAAACAAGAAAAGCGATTTTCTTTTGTACCCTTATAGAGGTATAAAAACAAAAACAGTCATTTTCTTTTCTATTTTTGCAAGGTTTACTTTTTTTTAGCTGGATATCTTGTTTGACTTGTTATTTTTTAATTTCAAATAGTCAGCCTTTCTTCTACCTCCTGGGTTCTACCCCTAGTAATTGTTTACATCAGGGAATTGTGGTTTTGGGTTTCTTGTTTTTTTTTTGGGGGGGGGGTTAAAACCCAGAGATACTCAGGGGTTAATTCTGACTCCGCACTCAGGAATTACTCCTGGCAGTGCTTAGGGGCACCATATGGGATGCCAGGGATCGAACCAGGGTTGGCCGCATGCAAGGCAAACACCCTACCTACTGTACCATTGCTCTGGCCCCTAGTGAATTGGAGTGATGCTCAGACACTGTTGGATGAGTAGTTAAGATTAGGACATGTGCTTATTTTCATTCTCCCAAAAGAATGAATTTCAATGTTTCAATGTGTTGTAATTGGCTTCTAACATTACACTGTCTTAAGTATCCAACATTTTGAGTGTTATTCTGTTATGCACTGCCTTTATAACAAGTCTGTGAGGTAGGCAGGATGAGCATTATCATCTTTACCTTACTGATGAGGGAATTAACACAAAAATGGTTATGACTTGGTAAGTTACAAAATTTGAACTTGTGTTTTTTATATGTAACAGTATAATTGGGTATTGTCTAGTAATTAACTATCTGGCAACTGATTTTTTTCCTTTGTTTTTCCTGTATCCCCTCAATATTAATTCATAAGTAATTTTTATAATTAGTGTGATGTTATAAAATGTACATAATACTAAAGGTCATAGGAAAGAATCTTTCTATGCCAGAGTGGTAGTACAGTAGGTAGCATACTTATCTTGCTTGCGGCTGACCTGTGTTCTGTCCCTAGCATCCTGTATGGTTCCTTGAGCCTATTAGGAGTGATTACTGAGGTACTGTTGGGTGTGGCCCCCAAAAAGGGATTCTTTTCTCTGAATCTATTTTTTAAAATAGACTAGACTGTAAAATTTTGAGATGGGACATCAGAAATCAGAGTATTCTATCACTGTATCACTGTCTTCCCATTTTTCATCCATTTGCTTGAGCGGGCACCAGTAACATCGACATAGGTCCCTGTCGAAAGCAAGTGTAGCCCAAGGGCATCTACTTGCTCCGAGGACAGGAAGAGCCTCAAACCATTCTTCAGGTCATGGAATTGAGGTTCATAATTGTTACTAGTTTTTGGCATATTAAATAAAACACGGGTAGCTTGCCAGGCTCTGCCATGTAGGTGGTATACTCTCAGTAGAAGGCTCTCATCTCGAGCATTTTTATGGAGCAAACATTTGATGAGTGAATGTGACCTAAGCTTGATCTTAATTTACTTCTTTGGGCTTTATATCTGTGCTTTAAGAAGATCACATTTGTGTAGGGCTTAATAAATGTGATGAATGTTTTGCAGAAATCATATAATTCTCTTATGAACCTTAGAAACTAGGTATTAACTATATTATTCTAGGCAATATTTGAATATAATATGCCTCAGTTTCCTCATTTGTGAAAGAATATGATAGTACCTATTAGTAAGGCTGTTAAGAGATCACATCTCAAATGCATTAGTGCCTGGAACATAAAATGTGACTAAAAAAGCTGTTGTTATTGTCATTGTCTTAATTCAGGGTTAGCAGAATGTTTAGGGTTCAACCTCGGGTCTATCAGGATCCACTGCCCATGATGATTCCGTCGTGAGAGGTTATAGTGAATAATAATTTACTATGACCTGGTAAATTAGCTGTTTGTTTTACATATGTTTTGAGCACACAACATATTTTAACCCACATATAATTCACACATGGGAGTTTGAATGAAATCTTCAATCTTTCATCAAGGCCATGAACCAGACCACAAAACATGAAACCAGTTTTTATCCAAAGTCAGGTCTTCATTCTTATCTATGTTTTTTTTCATTAGCCAGAGCTATAAAACCTTGATAAACTCTTCAAATCTTGGTTAATTTTAAAAGTACTTAGCACGCCTGAATTCTTTCTGTAAGGTGTTACTTAGAAACATCTATGAAATATTACAATTACTGAACAAAACAATTTACAGTTTTTATTTTTCTTATTGCTCTGTGTTAGTCCAAGAGACTTCATTTCCTTATTTATTTTTTTTTTGGTGGGGAGGGTGGTGATTATTGGACTACACCTGGCAGTGCTCAGGCCTTACTCCTGGCTCTGCACTTAGGAATTATGCTGTGCAGGGTTCAGGGGGCCATATATGGCACCAGAGATAGAACCCCATCAGCCACGTGTAAGGTTAAATGCATGTTCCTGCTACTTTTTTCTCCCTAATTTTCTTAAGATTTTCAATGTGTTTTGGAATATACAAGTATGGGTAAAATATGTGTCTTGGAATACCCAAGTATACAAGCATGGTGAAAATATAACCTGACACATTAGTTATATTTAGTAATATTTTGGGGTGAGGTGGGGTAATAACCAATGGTGCTCAGGGACTATTTCTGGCTATGTTCTCATTCATAGCCCCTGGCAGTACCAGGGATTCAAAACGGCTCATTAGGATGCAAAGCAAGACTTTAATTATCTGGCCTCTGCATTTAGTAATAGTTCTACAAAAAATTTCGGCCTCACGAGATCTTACCGTTTGTTTTTTTTCCCTTCAGGATATTGAAAAGATTTTCAGTAACATTTCAGATATACATGAATTGACTGTGAAGCTTTTAGGTTTGATTGAAGATACGGTTGAGATGACTGATGAAAGCAGTCCTCACCCCCTTAGCTGGCAGCTGTTTCGAAGATTTGGCAGAAGTAAGTTTACAGCTGTGTATTCTCATTGAAACCTTAAACACTGTATTAAGTGTCATAAGATATTCTTTGAAAATTAAAAAGACACTGCTGAATATTATTTAAAAAAAACTTAAGGTCCAGAGAGACTGTCAGCTAGGCAAGGCACTTCATTTGCGTGTGTTGACCCAGGTTTGAACCCCAATGCTGCATATGATCCCCTGAGCACTGCCAGGACTGATTCCCTGACCACGGAACCAGGAGTAAACCCTGAGCAACACAGGATGTGACTCGATAAATCAAAAAAGTGAAAAACCTTGAAGAATCAATCACAAGCTAAAATTACATTGCCTATATTTAGACAAATTATAGTGTATTTATGGTCGTATTTATATTAAAAGTTTTTTAAATGTCAGTTTCTTATAAAGTAATAGAAAATAAATTTGATTGTAGCTGTTCAGCGTATATAGGTTTTAGTTTTAATTTTCAAAGATTAAAAAGAAGATGTAATTTTTTTCCCCCCCACAGCCAGGGAGATAGCACAGGGGTTACAACAGGTATCATGTGCCTTGCACATAGCTGACCCTGGTTCAGCCCTCAGCATTAAGGTCCCCCACAGGTTCCAGTAGGAGTGATTCCTGAGCTCCACAGGTGTGGCCCTAAAACAAAAACAAACAAAATTCCTCCAAAGTGAAATCATTTTGTTAACTTTTAAGTAAAATACCATAACTCACTATAAAAAGATTAAAACATGGGCCGGGATGATAGCACAGTGGGTAGGGTGTTTGCCTTGCAACCAGCCGACCTGGGTTCAAATCCGCGCAACGTATAAATACAAAATGAAAGTTACTTTGTGTGTTTCATTGTTGTTTTTAAATTTTATTCATTTGAGTTTTTATTGTTACTGTCATAAAGTAAGCCCTTGGTGCTCAGGGTTTACTCCTGGTTCTGCACTCAAGGATCACTCCTGGCAGGGCTCAGTGACTATATGTGTTGCTGGGGATTGAACTCAGGTGGGCTGTATGCAAAGAGAATGCTCTTTCCGCTGAACTGTTGCTCTGGCCCCTACTTTGTATGCTTTAAATGTTTTCGCATTTATTCACCTTTATGAACATGCATCTTTACAAACCTTGTATTTAAAAGAAGTAGAACCTTGCTGTTTTGCAGCCTACTTTTTTCACTCATTATACTTTTCCAGATTACTAAACAAGCTTCAGTACAATATTATTTGTTTGTTTACATTGGGTGGAAATGCCTCACAGTCAGCCTTAGGAACCTTCTGACAATCCTCAGCCCAGTCTGGCAGTTCCATGGGAGGGTCCAAGGATGTGGTGCTGCTCAGATCCTTCAGTGCTTGGTTGGTGTCAGGGACCAGCAGGGCCACACCCAGCGTGCTCAGGAAACTCCAGTGATACTTGATGGACCAGGTGTTGCCTGGTATCAAATTGGATTGAGTGCGTCCCAAGTCTATTCTATATTCTCCTCCTATATGTCAGCATAATTTTTAAAGTCTAAAGGAACAATTCTATGTAGAGACCATAATGTATTTTAACTATCTGTTATTTTAGGCTATTTTAATTTTTTAAAAAATGAGTAATACTATAACATACATGTATTTATTACTTTATAATTGTTTTAGGTTATTTTCCTGGAATTGGAACTGTACCATTAAATATATTTTTAGAACTTTCATATGCTTTGCCAAGTTTCCTTCCATGTGAGTTCCAGTGTGGGACCTCTTTCTTCTCTGCACACTTTGTTTTTACTAACTATGGGTAAAAAAAAAATCTCAGCCTCTCATTCATTGTTTCAGTTTTGCCTTTCGGGAAGCCATACATGGCTGTACTCAGAGATCATCCCTAGCAGTGCAAGAGGGACCATACGTGGTGCTGGGGGATCTAATCCAGGCCGGCCATGTGCAAGGCAGATGCCTTATCAGCTGTACTATTTTAGTAGTTTTTAAGTGTGCAGATGGCATTAATAAGATCACACTAATTATACTCATTTTCTTTATTTCTAAAGTCTTTTTACACCAAACAGAAACACTGTACTTATTCTGCTATAACTCTATTTACCCCCTACCCCCAACCTCTGGTGACCTCTTACTGCCTCTATGAATTTGCTGAGTCCTGGTACTTAACTAGAATCACACTATTTATTTTGATTGGCTTCTTTCAGTTAGTGTAATAAGTTCAAGTCGCTGTCCATGTAATAGCATGTATCAGAACTTTATCCCTTTCTAATGACTGAAAAAATACTCTGTTATATAATTTGTTTTTCTGTTTGTTGGTGAACGCTTGTTACCTTTTGGATATTGTGAATAATGTTTCAATGATCGCTGACGTACAAGCATATGAGTCCATGTGTTCAGCTGTTTTGAGTATTCCTGAGAGTGGAATTGCTGAGTCATATGGTAATTCTTTGTTTAGCTGATCAGGGAACTGCCAGATTATTTTCCACAAGGACAGACTATAGCCTGGCAATGGATGAGGTTTCCATTTTCTCTGAATCCTTGCCAGTACTTGTTATTTTCTGGAAAAGATATTGTGGTTTAAAAATACAGAAAGGAAACAAAGCTGTTAGTTCCAGACTAAACATTGGTATATTGATTATTAAATAATATTAAATTATAGGTTTTAGACAAGTTCCCAAGTTTCAGCTTTTTCAATTTACTGTTATTAGTCCTTGCTTTTTCTAATTTGGAAGTGTTATGGAGATAAATCAGTGATCACTTTTTGCTTCATTTGTAGTGTACGTGTAAACTCATTTCAACCTACCTAAACCTCGCTGAAATTTCAAATCTTGGCCTTTTATTGATAAACACACATTTTTGTATATTTATCAATAATACTAGTGGATAGGGTGGTTACCTTGCACATGGCCAACCCGGGTTCAATCCCTACAAGAAGTGATCCCTGAGTGCAGAGCCAGGGTAAGGCCTGAGCACAGAGCCAGGGTAAGGCCTGAGCACTATCAGGTATCGCCCCAAACCAAAACCAAGAAATTAAATAAATAAATATACTTTTCATTTACTGAGACTAAATGTATCTGAGCATTTAATAGCTTTCTGCTTTTGATATGAAAAGTTGTTGACCTACACCAGTAGCTCCTTCTTTGTTGCTCACAGTTATTATTTTCAATTTTTTTCAGTTATAACCATTGTTATTGTTTGCCTCTAAATATAGAGAGTAAAAAAATCTAGTTGAAGACTTGAATAAGAAACTTGTGTTAAGTAGTCTGTGGCATATTGGTAGAGAAGATGTTTTCTTTAAGTGTTTCTTTAAGCCTAACACATTTTTCTTTTAAAAAAAAAATAGGAGCAAGCATTTGATCCTTATGAAACATTATCACAGGATATTCTTTCACCAGAGTTTAATGAACATTTCAGTAAGTTGATGGCCAGACCTGCAGTAACTCTACATTTTCAGGTAAAATTAAGTTGAATGATTTTTTTTCTTTAAAAGAAAGGAGTTAAAGAAATAGCTCATCTTATCCTTCAAATATTGGCATTTAGGAAACTTTCATAAAGCAAGTGTTGTAAGCTTGTTTTTAGATAGCCTTTCTTTGTCTGTTGTCTGTTTTTTTTTATTTATTGTTTTTAATGTGGAAATGTTTTCTAACTTTTTGGGCAGGAATAGGCCCCCATACCAGAGGTGTTCAGGGTATGGGGGCCTGAAATCATTGGTCATAGGAGTAAAAAATATCCTTTCATATAATAATTCTGTTTTCTGATCTATAAATAAATAAAATATAAATATATTAAGGACATGAACACAAATATAAATATATTACGGACAAGTACACAAGTTACCCGCGCGCAGAGCCTGGCAAGCTATCCGTGTCGTATTTGATATGCCAGATACCAGTAACATTTATAGACCTCATTCCCATGACCTGATGGAATGGTTTGAGGCTCTTTATGTTCCTGGAGCAAGCAGGTGCCCTTGGGCTCTACTTGCATGAGACAGGACATATGGAGATGTTACTGGTGCCTGCTCGAGCCAATCGATGATGAACGGGAAGACAGTGATGCAGTGAAGTACACAAGTTAATTGACTCAGTTAAAGCAGTCAGATAAATTTAAACAGAGACCAATAAAATTGTATTTTCACTCCATCAACACTAAATGAAGGATACTTGGTATTAATAATCTTTGACTATTTGATGCTGCACAAAATTCTTACATCTAGACTGGCTAGGCTCCCTTAGCATATGAACATGGTAAAACTTTTACTTTACCATATTCTTTTACCATATTCACTTACTTCTTGATTCATTCCTATTTTTTAGGAATAAATAATATTGTGGCATTGAATGTTTAGGACCTAATTTATTTAAGCTGTTGTCACAGATTTTCAATGAAATTGAAGGAATTAAATCTTTCAGGACATCTTTACTTATACTGTATTAACTCTTAAAAGATGCATTATAGTATAAGGTGAAGAGTAACACACTTAAAAAATATGAGATTTAGAGTCATCTTGTGACTTTAATAATGAATAGTGTGTATGTCAGACTCAGTTTACTCTTTTATAAAATGATGATAATGTGTACCTCTTATGGTTATTATGAAAATTAAATGGTATTATAATATGCATATTTAGCATATATTTAGTGTGCATGTTTATGTTATTAGAGAACTCCTGACACTATGAATATATGCACATTCAAATTTTGGGATGCACTTTAGTAGCCAGTGCAGAACTATGTAAAGATTCATCTTAGTTTCAGGAACGTGTATATATGTATATATACACGTTCCTGAAACTAAGATAAAATATGTGTGTGTGTGTGTGTGTGTGTGTGTGTGTGTGTGTGTGTGTGTGTGTGTGTGTGTGTGTGTATCCCGGAGCAAGCAGATACTATTGGGCTACACTGGCATGTTATAGGGACAAATGGAAACATTACTGGCACCCGCTCAAGCAAATCAATGAATAATGGGATAAGTGATCAAATTATATATATATGTATGTATGTATACACACATACATACATATATGTGTGTGTATATACACACTTTCCTGAAACTAAGATGAATCTTAGTTTTTATATATATGTCTTTATATATAGATATATAAAATATGTCTATATAGAATTAGACATATTTTATATATAGGGAATTAGACATATAATAATATATGTATATATTATATATTACATATATAATATATAAAAGGAATTAGATACTATTATAACCAGGTTAACTTGACCAGTATTTAAAAACTATGGATCCTTGAGACATAGCAGAAGGGATTGTCACTTACATTGCACACACCCAACCCTCATTCAATCCCTGATACCTCTATTGGACCTCACATACCTCTAAGAGTTCCCTGATCCTAGAGCTAGGAGTAAGCCACCACTGGATGTAATTACTAAACTAAAATATATATATATAAATAAAAAATTAATATTCCCATAGGGTGCATTAATATTATGATAGCAATAGTACTTTTACTATTTTAGGGTAAATAATACTATAGGGTAAATAACACTTTTACTATAATAGGGTTAGTTTAGGATGACTAATATTAATCCTTAAAAAAATAACTAGTAAAATGCATATTTTTAATAACAGGTCTGTATCACTGTATCACTGTCTTCCCGTTCATCATCGATTTGCTCGAGTGGGCACCAGTAACATCTCCATGTGTCCTGTCGCATGCTAGTAGAGCCCAAGGGTATCTGCTTGCTCCAGGAACATTAAGCACCTTTAACAAAATTGTATTTTTTTTATTTTTTCTTTATTTTTTTGCTTTTTGGGACACACCCGCAGTGCTCAGAGTTACTTCTGGTTCTTCCCTCAAGATTTATTCCTGGCAGTGCTCTGGGGACCTACCATATGGGATGCTGGGGATAGAACCTGAGTTGGCTGCATGCAAGGCAAACGCCCTCCCCACTGTACTGTTGCTCCAGCCCCTGTAATTTTTACTTCATATTGTGATTTTTTACAAATGAAAATTATAGGACTTTTTATGAAGATTTTTATATATGTGCATATATATCTGTATATATATGCCATGTATGTATATGTAAATTTGGGAGGGCCGTTCCTGGTAAACTTTGTAAAGATGACTACTAGCATTGTGCTCAGGGATCATTCCTGATGGGACTGAGACACTATATGTGGTGCCAGGGATCAAACCAGGGTCTGCTATGTGCAAGGCAAGCACCTACCAACTGTGCTATCTCTCCAGCCCTGAGGTCATATTGTTTAATGCCAGATTATTCACATGTACTATTGTCTTCATTTATTTGATGGAGAAAATAAATAAAGTCAGTTTAAATAACTTAACTTTAACAACATTTAAAATCAACTTGATTGATTACAACTTTAGAAAACTATGCATTTTATAGACTCAGTTTTCAAAACTAGGATGTGTTGCCCTACCTATTTGCTAAGACCTTAAGAGAATCAATTTCCATTCTACTTCTCCTCTTTGTATTTTTGAATATTCTTTCCCATTTTCTTTTGCACCTTCATGCTTGCTGTATTGGGTTTTCCATTATGTTTTGATTCAAGATGCGAAAACCTCCAGGACACTAACCAAAAAAAAAAAAAACCAAAAAAAAAAAAAAAAAAAACAAAGGCATTGCTTCTGAAGTATTATTAAGTATTGCTGAATGCTAACAAAAGAGCTTTCAAATAAAAAGCATGGGTAAAATTAGTTTAAAAACCCATAGTAGCTAGAACGCTCTGTTATATCTACCAGTGTCTTATTTTCCTACGAATTAGGAAGTGAGATGGTTGTTATACTGCTGAATATTAACTTTATTTAAAAAGTACTCAGTTGTTAGACACTGGAATAAAGAAGAGGTAAGGTTGACTAAGTTCTTAATGTGGATGTATTATATTAAAAGCAGTTACAGAATCTTTCGGATGCTTCCTGTACTTAACACTATTTGAACTTAATGAAATCTGGCTTTCTACAGAAATTAAGTCTGATATGTTTAACAGTAAAAATTGAGTTTGTCAACTCAATTATAAGGCACTTTTTATAAATTAAATGACTAAATCTGAATTTTCTTAAGCATTGACTGACACAATATATTTAAATCACATCTGTAATATTTAACATCTTCCCAAAAATATCCTTGGTAACTATTTGAACTTAAGGCATTTCAGCTGATTACACTGAAAATGTGAGGTGGCCTACATAGCTTTTCAATTTTCTTCAATATGAGGAAGCCAAAATTTTGGAGGAAGAATTATAAAGTGTGATTGTGAACATTATTTTGCTCATTTTAGAAATGAAGAAATAAGTATTTTTAAATAATGACAGTGGAGGAAAAGGAGAAAAACTTGATTTCTAGCACTTCAGTTTTGTTATAGAACATGCTTTTCATTATAGTTTGGATAAGTTTATCTTAAATTTTTAAATGCCTTTTTTGTTAGGTTCTGTTGTTATATCCTTGATACCGGAGTTCCACTCTTATATCTTTTGCTTTGCAGTCCATTGCTGATGGTTTTAAAGAGGCGGTTCGTTATGTGCTTCCACGCCTTATGCTGGTGCCAGTCTATCATTGTTGGCACTATTTTGAATTATTAAAGGTAAGATGAAAGCCTGCCGAGTGAAATGCGTATGTTTATGAAGTTTAAAAAATTAGATTTGAAGGCTGGAAAGATAGTGTAGCAGGTAAGGTATGTACTTAGCGTGCATTGCCGCTGACATAGCTTCTGTACTTGGCACCATATTTGGTCTCCCAAGCATTGCCGGGAGTTGTCTTTGAGATCAGAGCCAGGAGTAGACTCTGATCAGTCGGGTATGGCCTCCAAATAAAAAACCAGTGATACTAGTTTTTAAATTTTAGTGCTGTTAATGCTTCTTATATATATTAAAAGAAAATATCTTAGGATGTGACTTCACCAAGATCCTGGGTTCAATCTCACATTTTTTTTAAAAAGATATTTTAAATGGCTACCTTTTTTTCTACAAACCATGGAGAAAAAACTATCTCTTATGAGCCTTTGATTTTTTTTTTATGTGTGTGAATGGCATAGATTACTGTTCATTAATTTTAAATATCATCACATTATAATAAAGATGCTTTGTTTCTAGGAATTATTGATATTGTCTTTATGGTTTTCCTGTTATATCATCTGCAGAGAGTGACATATTGACTTCTCTTACAAGATACACTTTTCACATTGTTATATACTTTTTTCATTTATTTAGGAACCATGATTTTTTTTAATTTTTTTTATTTTACAATTACAAAGATATACAATTAAAAAGTTCATATTTGGGTTTTGGTCATACAGTGTTCCAGCACCCATCCCGCCACCAGTGCCCATCTCCCACCACCAACATCCCCGGTTCCCTCCCCCTCCCCCAGCCCTCCTCCATGGCAGGTTCTTTATTTCTTTCCCTTTCTCTTTCTCTTTTCCTTCCCCCCAGACTATGGATTACAGAACATACATTGAAGGGTTGTCATGTGTATCCTTTTGCCTCTATTTAATGCTCAGTTCTAGGTTGGCATTAGTACCCTCAACAATTGTTAGCACACTGTAGGAACCATGATTTTAAAAGTTACTGATTATTGTTTAAGGCCCATAATATTTCCACACTATTCCCACAATGAGAGTCAGCATTCCTTCATCAATATTCCCATGCTCCTTACCGCAACCTCCCCACATCTCGTATTGACAGGTACATAAGGTTTGTGGCATTAGTCAGATCTCATGTTTTCAGTGTTATAGAATCTATGCCTAATATATATAACGCCGTCTCACGTTACCTATTTAACCAAAGCCCCTGTGCTTGAGCCCAGTTCTCTGGTTATATAACTCTCGTCTCCCTTCCACCTTTTATTTATTTTATTTTATTCTCTGCCCTTCTGCTTTCCATACTGTAGGGTCAAGGCTCATCTTGGCATCTCATCTTTATAGCATTACATTTCCCTGTCCAGTAATTCTGTTGTTAGTAATTGAGATCATCCCATGTTTACTTACTTCACTCAACCACTATGCATCAGAGTGCATGACTTCCTTTCAGCACCATAGTATCTGCTATGTATTTATTTTGTATACAATTTTTTTTTGCATTCTGCATTTCTTCTCTCACGATATACAAGTAACAGAGTAACTTTAGTATGCCTTATTGCTCACTAAAGTTTTTTCCCCTAACTCCTATTTGATTTTTAGAAGCAAGGACTCTTTCTGCTTGAATATTGTGTTCTGCTTGTTTAGAATGCCAGTTGTTATACCACATTTAGGATACAACTTGCTCAGATTTTTTGCCATGTAACTCATTGGTAACAATAAGTTTAAGACAGAATAGCTTTATGTAGATTTTGTAGGCCTCTAAGTAAGGAGTTAATTTTAATTCTTTTTTATGGAGTCATTACCATAATGCACGTTGCTGAACGAAGCTTACCAGCTTTCACGCGCATTCAGTTGTGCAACTCTGTATATCTCTATGAAGACTAATGGATCTACAAAGAACTTATAAGAAGGATTGCAGTCTTTATTTGAAAAATGTATTGGCATTCCCTTATGTGTTTCGGATTCCTAAAAACTTTTAGGTAACATTTATATCTAAGTAGAGGTGCAATCATTAATCTTACGATTTTCTTAAAAATAATATTTGAAACATTTGAAAAACTTGGTCTGATTTTAGAATTGAACCTCCCATCCACCCCATTTGGCTGATTGGTTTTAAAAATTTTCGAGATTGATCTTACAGTTAGTGTGTCTGCGTCTAAGATCAGCTCATTTGGTATGATGGCCTGACTTATTTCAAATCCATAGCCACTTTTTATATTCATTAATCACTTGAATTCAAGACCTTTTAGCTATTGTTACTGGGATTAGTAGTTATTCAATTAAAAGGAAACAAAAATCATAAAAAGAAATGTATATTTTATTTGAATAAACCCATAAGATCCACACAAATGTCTCGTTCTTGTTTCCATCTGACTGATACTTGCTTTTATTTTGTGTTTGGGGGCACAGCTGGTGGTATCAGAACTTGCGGGGGATCACACCTCACAATGCTCAGGGGCCTTACGTGGTGCCAGGGATCAGCTGCATGGAAGGCAATTGCCGTGCCCATGTGTGTCTCCAGCCCATGATACTTGTTTTCAAGCATGAGACTTGCTTTGTAATTTAAGTGTACAGTAGTGTTAAATATGTTGTTATGCAGCCAGTGTCGGTCAGAAACTTGGGCTGCTGCTTTGTTCTGACTGCAAGTCATGCTTTATCAATATAATCATATATGCCTTCAATTTCTTTGAAGGAATTTCTTCATTATAATATCTTCTGTTTTAAAAAATTTGGCAGGAATTGGGGATTTGGACCACACCTCATGATTCTTAAAATTGGGGGCCGGAGCAATAGCACAGTGCGTAGGGCATTTGCCTTGCACGCGGCCGACCCAGGTTCGATCCTCGGCATCCTATATGGTCCCCCGAGCACCACCAGGAGTAATTCCTGAGCAAAGAGCCTGGAGTAACCCCTGAGCATCGCTGGGTGTGACCCAAAAAAGAAAAAAAAAAGATTCCTGGCAGAGCTCAGGGAGCCATGCAGTGCCAGGGATCAAACCCGCATTAGCTGTGTGCAGGGCATAACACAAGCTATACTATCTCTCTGGCCCCTCTGTTTTGAAGTTTTTGTTTGGTTTTGGTTTTGTCGTTGGGCCACACCTGCTTGGTTCAGGGCTTCCTCTCCTGGCTCTGTGCTCAGGAATCACTCTACGTGGGGTTTGGGGAGACCATATGTGGCGCTGGGTCAACCATGTGCAAGGCAAGTGTCCTGCCCACTGTGTAATCACTAAGTCTCCTATTTTGAAATTTTTAAGGAAACATTTTATTTTATTTCATAATAGCTTGCCATTTTTACTTCCTCTCCCAACAGTGCACAGTAATTTTCATTTCTCCCCAGTGCCAGTAGCGTTAATTTTTGTGTTTACGATAGTAGCCATCCTAATAGATAGGAGGTGATCTCTCTATTGCTCTTTCTCCCTTTCTTGCTGTTTCTGCAATTGCCAGGGGGTGTTTACACATGGTACGGTACTTGTACATTTGGTGCTTACTGCCTTTCAGTTGCTGCGCTCATCAGGGATTGCACAATTTTGTTCTTGTGCTCATGCACACTTTGTTGTATTGCACCAGTGATCCCACACTTCCCTTTGACTCCTAGGATCCCAAATATGGGCCCGTGCCTGGGGTTGGACTGGTAACCTAACACTTGCAGGACAGGTGCTCTGCTGAGCAATCCCCAGCCCCCGGAGATGGTGTGTCCTTATAAATTTTATTTGTACTTTCTTAATGATTAGTGATGATGAACATTCTATTCTGGATGTTTATACCTTCTCAGATACATCATTTGCATATACTTGCCATTTTGTGACCTTGTTTGGGTTCAACTGCTTGACCAAAAGAAATCCCATTTCATGTTAAGTTTGCGCTTTTGATGAGAACCATAAAAGGCTAGACCAGTATAATTTAGGGCATGTTTCTTTAGGAATAGAAAACACAATCCAGGAGTGCTTGGGCTGGTTTTAATTTGAGGTATCTGCTTCAGTCATGTTGAACAGAAGGGGGATTTACTTGTAGACATACTATTGAATTTTTTTTTTCCTTTTTGGGTCACACCCGGAAATGCTCAGGGGTTACTCCTGGCTCTTTGCTCAGGAATTACTTCTGGCCGTGTTCGGGGACCATATAGGATGCCGGGATCGAGCCCGGTCAGCTGCGTGCAAGGCAAACACCCTACCCACTGTGCTATCGCTCTGGCCCCACTATTGAAATATTACTTGAGTTTTAATTGTTTATAAGAAACAAAATGAAAAACCAGCTGCATAATTAAAAATTATAGGTTATCTTAGTTTGCTTTTTATGGTATACATAGTTTACACTTTTTATGGTATATTGTTGGATTATTATTTGTATCAATACTTCAAAATATATTTTATATTTAATATCCTTTTTTCTTTTCAAATTTAAATCATTCTGGGGTAGAGCACAAACTGCTTTTATTTTTATCAAATAAAATGTATGTCGTACCATATTTCAGCTCATATAAGAATAAAATCAACTAATCCAATTTATAAGTAACTTTAAAATACAACAAGGGGAAAATGTATTTATCCTCTGTTACTAACAACTTAGTATTTTCTCACTTCAAAATTGAGTTCCTCAAAAGCTAAGTAAAATTCTTTTACCCTGTAACTCTCTAGTTAGACTCTAAAATTTTAGTAATAGAAAGATTTAGAATTCTCCTGAATAATTTAATTGATCTCAATTTAGTTTGAGTCATAACATGAAGACATACTATTAATAACATTTATAAGGTTCACTGAAAAGGACAACCTGTGGTTTGATATCAGGCAATTTAGCTTTTCCTTTGAAAAACCAAATCACCAAGATTCACTAATATTACGTAACATTTACTTTGTCGCTGTTTTTGTGTACTATACATATGAGTGTATTCAGAATAACATCAATAGCTTCAGATAATCTCCTTGGAAAGAAGATTACTCATTCAAGAAAGACTCTTGAATGAGACTTTTATAAAGAGTATGATATTTACTCTTTCAGTGCTGACTGATCACTCAAGAACATCTGAAGGAAGATAATGTATTTTTCAAAAGTACATAAAGAAATGAGATGTTTTATACATTGTTGGTGGGAACGTCGACTTGTACAACCTTTCTGGAAAATAATATGGACATTCTTCCAAAGACTAGAAATTGAGCTCCTTTTTGACCCAGCCATACCACTCCTGGGAATATACCCTGGGAAGCCAAAAACACACAGCGGAAACACAATCCGCACTTTCATTTTCATAGCAGCACTATTCACAATAGCCAGAACCTGGAAACAACCAGTATGCCCGAGAACTGATGACTGGATAAAGAAGCTTTGGTACATCTACACAATGGAATACTATGCAGCTGTTAGGAAAAATGAAGTTATGAAATTTGCCTATAAATGGATGGACATGGAAAGGATCATGTTGAGTGAAATTAGTCAGAAGGAAAGAGAGAGAGATAGAATGACTGCATTTATTTGCATGACATAAGCATATCAGGTGGTCTTACCAAAAGTGGAAATTACCAAATTCCTTGAGGGAGTCAGAGGTTAGGTAAGACAGAGAAGGGAACATGTGTGAATAAATGTCGAAAGGGCTAATACCAACCTAGAACTGAGCATTAAATACAGGCAAAAAAAATGCACATGATGACTTCTAAGTGTATGTAGTGCAACCCACAATGTGTAAGAGAAGGAAAAGAGAGAGAGGGGAAAGAGAAAAGAGATAAAGAACCTACCATTTAGGCAGGCTATGGGAGGGGGAGGAAATTGGGGACATTGGTGGTGGGAGATGGGCACTGGTGGAGGCGGGTGCTGGAACACTATGTGACCGAAACCTCTAAACATGAACAACGTTGTAATTGTATATCTCACGGTGGTATAATAAAATGTTTGGAGCAAGCGGATGCCTTTGGGTTCTACTAGCATGAGACTGGACATATGGAGATATTACTGGTGCCCGCTCTAGTAAATAGATGATGAACGGGAAGATAGATAGTGATCTATCTTCCCGTTCAAGTGAAAAAAAAAGAAAAGAAATGGGATGTTTTAGTAGTCTGAACTTCCCACCAAATTGTTAAAATCTTATATTTTTATAACTCTCTAAAGAACTGCCATTTATCCTCCAAGAATCATATCATTTTGCATCTAGATTAAACTATAATTTTTTCATTTAATATTTTCTTTGCTTTAGACACACAAATGTTCACAGTTGATATATCATTTTATAGTAATTCAAGACAACATGGTAACTATTTAAGTGAAATATCATTTAAGAAAAATTTACATCAAGAACAAATCTTGGATAATGATTAATTTGCAAGTAGTTCAGCATGGTCGGTGTAAGATATTTAGCATCCATTCATTAAATTGTCTATAGAAAATTATTTTGGCTTTTTTTCAGGAATCTGTTGATTTCACTGCTGAAAATTCAAAAACATCTAGCAGATTATTATACCAGCTTTATGCCAAACTTTGCCATATACACAGACACACAAGCACACACATACTTTCATTATGTGGGCCACACTCTCTGGTTTTCGGGGCCACACAGAGTGCTCATGTATGGAGGGTTTGCAGTGCTCGTGTTAGGGTTTAAATTCGGCCTTTGCCCTTTCCTGGCATGTGTTTTACCTCTGCCCATTTCATGTACAATGTCTCTATGTAGACAGATCTATAGATAGATACGTATGCTATCTCTCTATGGATACTTATATACAGATATATCCTCCCAAATCATTCTCAGGCCTCTCAAGGAAACCCCTCCCCATGATTCTTGTCCGATTGCCCGTGGGCCCAAGATTGCAGTGCCGTTTAGGCCCTGCAGTGAGTGCCAAGGAACATCTGTGCTACACTCAGCACTGTTGAGGACCACCAGGGCTACACTGGGCAGTGCTCAGGAGACTGTATAATGCCTAGGGTTGGAATGGAGTCAGCTGCATGCAATATGCGCCTTAACCCCCTCAGTCTATAGCCTCCGTTTCATATATGCCCTCCACCAAAGCCAGGGGTGTAGAACCTCCAAATTTACTTTGAGCAGCACTCCCAGTCCTCCAGAGGCGACGAGATCTGCCTGCTGTCAGCACTTCCTGTTTCATTTCATATACTTTCATCACTAGGAGCTTCCCCCACACACACCTTTTAGAAGCCTTAGGACTCCCCCTCCCTGCATCCACAGCCAGCAATGCTCGGGAGTTACTCCTGGTGCGTTTGGGGAACCAAGTGGAGTGCTGTGGATCAAACCCATGTTGGCGCATAGAGGGCAAATGCCCTCCCCCCTGTACTATCGCTCAAGTCTTCAAGCCTTATAACTTTTAATACTAAAATATACAAATCTTCTGTGTTACAAAAAATCATCAAGATTTTTGTACTACATAATAAATGAAAACCATGTTCTGTAGGTAGTACTTGGCTTAGTTACTTTTACAATGTGGGTTTTTCTTTTTATTGCAGTATAATTAAATTACACAGTGAAACCAACCATAATTAGAGAAAATAGGAGTTCAGAATATTTCCTATAGCTGGAACTTAAAAGTCGTGATTTTTTAAATTCTTTTCTAACCTTTAAAGACAATTGAAATGTAATTAGATTATCAATAGGAAATCCTATGCTTTAAATTCCATGGATAGTTTTTTTCCTTGACAGTTTGTTACTGTTACATATATTTTTGGAAATGACATAGCTGCTTAAATGAACCCATTTTATTAGAGCCTCAGACCAAGTGGACAATAGAAATTTCGTTTACTCATTACAATAAAATTGAAAAGCAGTTCTCATTTTTGTGGAATTACGTTATTAGGGATGATTTTATGATTTGTATTAATGAAAGTAGTAAGAATTAAAATCCTGTGATTAAGCAATTTATATTATCAATACCCATATTCACTAAGGAAATATTTCAATGAAATTTACAGTCCTTTTATATGAAATCTCAAAGAGACGAAATGACTCATTTTGCTAGTAATGTTCACCTACAGAAGTCAGACTGTAGCTCTAATCCTTTCCAAACACCCTGTGATATTTTTTTTTTTTCTTTACCCTTTCTGTGTGTGTGTGTTTGAGCACGTGTGTGTGTGCTCGTGCACATGTATGTGTGCATGTGTGAGCGTGCATGTGTACACACCAGGAATTGAACTCAGGGCCTTAGGCATGTACGGCAAGTGTTTTCCAACTGGAGCTATAATCCTAAGTCTTTGAATTTTTTTTTAAATTTAGAGATTAAGATTTTATTTCTAGTGATGGTCATTTAAGTTATTTATATTGCTAATATTTTTGATAGCAAGACTTCTGCATGTGTTTTTGAAATCGTTACATATAAGATGGCTTTGTGATCAATATACTAAAAATTTTTAGGATGTATAAATGAAAGACTGGACTCAAAACAATATTCATTTATTCTCTTGCTGAGAAAGGTGAATCATTGTTGAATGTCTTTAGATTGTTCTTGTAATATAGGAAAATTTATCACAGATTTTCTGGTAAGGTTATTTAAGATCGTGAAATAGGGACAGAGTGATAGTACTACAGGTAGGGCTTTTGCATTGCAGATGGCCAACCCAGAGTTTGATCCCTAGCACCCCATGTGGTCCCCGAAACCTATCAGTAGTGATCCCTGAGTGCAGAGCCCTGAGTACAAAGCCAGAGTGAGCCCTGAGCACTGCTGGGTGTGGCGTAAAAAAATAAAATTTTTTTGAAATATATTTAAATTTTAAAAATTTCTCAAGTGATCACAGTTATATTTCTTCTTGTATAAATGTATATTTGTATCTGTTTAATAGTCTACTTTGAATTCCTCCAAATGCTTAGAGTATCATCTAGTTTATTGATACAAGATAAATTTCTTCCATTTTGAGTGACCCACAAGAGAAATTTTTCAATAAATGAAATAAAACCAGCCATGTTGAAATTAATGTAACTTGTAAATCTTATATTTAAGAGTTAGCAAGCAAGATAGAATCTTGATTTTTAGAGCATCTTGATATTTGTCAGAATAGTTGAATTTTAGCTTGTAAAAAGATCAGGTGAGGGGCCAGAGTGATAGTACAGCAGCAAGGGTATTTGCCTTCCATGTGGCCAATCCAGGTTTGATGCTCAACATCCCATATGATCCCGCAGCATTGCCAGGAGTAATTCCTGAGTCAAGAGCCAGGAGTAACCCTTGAGCATCACTGGTGTGACCCAAATAGAAAATAAATAGAGAATTAGATGACTCTTGTGAGATGTTTTGCAAAAGTTTATAATTTTCTGAAGTGCTTAAAATGGCATACTTGATTATATTATATTTTTTTTGCTTGATTATATTTTAAAACAAAAATATGTACTCTTAGAAATCTCTGAAAATTTAGGAATATAATTAAAATATAATTTCTATATTCATAGTTACTAATAAAACTGTCTTAGGCTTCGTGTTTAAAAATTTTTTATACATCTGGAAAATGTCCAGTTTTCACAATTGCATGTTTTGCTTTTCTTTATTATTTTGGCAGTACTTTATATTTCTATTGTATTTGCTTTTTATGTAGAAAGAGGGTTTGAGAGATTGGTAATATGCATTCCAGTCATCTTTATTAGATAGATTTAGACTGTAATTAGAGTTTATAATATTTGTTGCTGCTTTCTCTAATTATGCAGACAAGAAAGAATTGAATAATGTAGATTTGACTTTCTTTTTTTGGTTTTTCTTAGCAATTAAAAGCATGTAGTGAAGAGCAAGAAGACATAGAATGTTTAAACCAAGCTATTACTGCTCTCATGAATCTCCAAGGTAGTATGGATCGAATTTACAAGCAGTATTCACCTAGACGACGACCTGGGTAACTTCCAAACTTCTGAAACTATGAATGCTTCTACATGCTTGTATTGATGCTGTTTCTTTTTAAAAGTGATATTTGTAATGGAAATTTTGCCACTTACACTTCTGCACATTTTTTCTGCAATTCTTAAAAATTGACATTGTCATAATAAGATGTATTTCTAAGAATTTTAAAAGATCTATTTAATACCTTTTAATAATTTAGTACCTTGGATAGTGTGCAAAAGAAATTTAATTTTCTTATGGCATTAGAAATTAAACATAGAACCTTTTCTCTTTCACAGTAATGGAATTTATACATTTATTGTTTAGTGACAAAGTTAGTGGAAGAAAGTCAAATCTGGTGTTTGGTTATTTCTTGTTTTTGTTACTTGATCTTAAGTAAGTTGCAATTTGTAGCAATTAGGATTGTTTAGCCACTCACTAAACTAAATTCACTTTTTTTTTAGGGATCCTGTTTGCCCTTTTTATAATCGCCAATTAAGAAGCAAGCACCTGGCTATTAAAAAAATGAATGAAATTCAGAAAAACATAGATGGATGGGAAGGCAAAGATATTGGACAGTGTTGTAATGAATTCATTATGGAAGGTCCACTGACGAGAGTTGGTGCTAAACACGAACGGCATATTTTTCTCTTTGATGGCTTGATGATTAGCTGTAAAGCCAATCATAGCCAGTCTCGACTTCCTGGTTATAGTAGTGCAGAATACAGATTAAAAGAAAAAATTTGTCATGCGGAAAATACAAATATGTGATAAAGAAGATACTTGTGAATGCAAACATGCTTTTGAAATCGTATCCAAAGATGGAAACACTATCATTTTTGCTGCTAAGTCTTCTGAAGAGAAAAATAATTGGATGGCAGCACTTATTTCTCTTCATTATCGTAGTACTCTAGATAGAATGCTAGATTCAGTGTTATTGAAGGAAGAAAATGAGCAACCACTGAGATTACCAAGCCCTGAAGCATATCGTTTTGTAGTTAAAGACTCTGAGGAAAACATTGTCTTTGAAGACAACTTGCAGAGTAGAAGTGGAATCCCCATTATTAAAGGAGGAACCGTGGTGAAATTAATTGAAAGGTTAACTTACCATATGTATGCAGGTATGTTAAAACTTCTTACCTACAGCCAGGGATTTCAAATCTTTTTAGGGATGTTCAGAAATGGTTGAGGTCAAGAAGGAATGAATTGCCATCGAAGTGTAAAAAGAGGGCCAGAGTGATAATACAGTTGGGAGGCGGATGATGCACCTGGGATAAAGCTGCCTGCCTTGCTCTAGTCTGAGCCAGGTTCCTCCCCCAGCTCCACATGGAGCAATTCTTCAGCGCAGAGCTATGAGGAACCTTTGAGGATCGAGGATCGCTGAGGATGGCCCAAAACAAAGCCAAAACCAAAAAATGTGAAAGGAATATTGCAGAATTAAAAAAGAATAAATGCCTCTAAAATGTAATCGTTGACTTTATTGTTAGAATATTCATAAAATTATGTGTCCATACATCTTGAATTTGAAAGTAGTCCATATTTATCGAGAAATATTTGTATTGTCAAGAAAACCATGGTGGGAGGAACCAGTATCTAAAAAAAGACCTTTAAAATGTGATAGTTTTAATTCATTAAACTGAATAAATTGAACTTGTATCTTGTTTTATGCGCTTCTTTTCCAGATCCCAATTTTGTACGTACTTTTCTTACTACGTACCGTTCATTTTGTAAACCACAGGAATTGCTAAGCTTACTGATTGAACGGTAAGGAAAATCGCGCATTTCATTTACGCTAACATTTTGTAAAAAAGTTGTTTTGAACCTTGGGAAGTGCTGAGTGCCCAGTATGTATTCAGGTTATTTTGAACATAATTTATCTTACATTAAGTTAGCAGTATTATTGCTCTTCAAGTATTGTATAAAAAAAAAAAGAATAGGGATCAGAGCGATAGCACAGCAAGTAGGGCGTTTGCCTTGCATGCAGCCGACCGGGGTTCGATCCCTGGCATCCCATATGGTCCCCCAAGCACTGCCAGGAGTAATTCCTGAGTGCAGAGCCAGGAGTAACCCCTGAGCATTGCCTGGTGTGACCCAAAAAGCAAAAAAAAAAAAAAAAAAAAAGTATTGTATGTTAGATGAACAAACATGTACTTAGTGAAATCTGTTTATAACAAATCAGTTATTACTACCATAAGTAGTAATCAGAAACTAGTAGTATAGTAGTAATCAAAAAATTATAGTAGTAATAAAAAAATTCCAGGTTTAGAGGGTTAAAATAAAAAAAAATTGTACAAAAGAGACCTTTAGGGCTGGAGAGAGAGGACATTGGGTAAGGTGTTTGCTTTGCATGTAACTAATCTGGGTTTGATCCCCAGCACCCTCTATGGCCCCCTGAGCATGCCCAGGAGTAGTCCTTGGGCATAGAATGCCGCCTTCCAATAAGACACTTTAAAACAAACAATTGGGGGATGCAAAGGGTTTTCCCTAAAGTTCAGAGACTACTCCCGGAAATAGTCCTGTGCTGTTTACGCCTAACAGTGCTGTGGACAACCAATGCCACCCCATGGTAATCGGTTACCAGGTGCCAGGAATCAAACTCTGGCCTCCATACACCAGACATACACTTCAGCCCTTTGAGCTATCTCCCCAACCTATAAACCAACTTTTTTTCTGGAAATTTTCAAAGCATAAACAAGAGTAAGTTAGAAAACTTTAGGAAGCCCATTTATCAGTAATTGGACATCGTCAGTAATTCAACTCTGTTTATTTTTCCTATAACTCAAGGTTTATTTTGAAGTTGATACTAAATGGCAATTTATAGTATCAATTACTAGCAAATAAGAGTAGTCATCTTTCAAAAGCAAAAAATATTTTCATTTTTTTGCTTTTTGAAAGATAACTACTCTTATTGAAAGCATCATTATATCATTAAACCTAAAAAAATTGAATAATTGTTGGACTATTGTACATATGTATCCTCTTTATAAATGGTATTCTAAATTATTATGCTTCCAATAAATTTTTTTTAAATTGAGCTATTTCTTTATTCAGATTAATTTTTTTAAATTTTGAGCTTTAGACTAAATTTGCCAGGGGTTGATCCAAGGTGGCCATATATAGGTAGGCACCTTAAAATCTGTGCTATCTTTTTGGTCCGATAGTTTTCTTTCAATATTTTGCTTTTTGAGGCCACATTAGGAGATACACAGGGATTATTTCTAATTCTGTGCTAATCAGTCACTCCTAATGGGCTTGGATGACCATATGGGGTACAGGGGTTTGAACCTGAGTTAGCTACATACAAGGTAAGTAGTTACCTGCTGTACTATTTCTCTCCCCCACAATTTTATTTATTTATTTATTTATTTATTTATTTATTTATTTATTTATTTTTGCTTTTTTTGGGTCACACCCGGCGAAGCTCAGGGGTTACTCCTGGCTCTTCACTCAGGAATTACTCCTGGCAGTGCCTGGGGACCATATGGGATGCCCGGGATCGAACCCAGGTTGACCGCGATACAAGGCAAACACCCTACCCCCTGTGCTATAGCTCCGGCCCCCCAATTTTTTTACTGCATATATTAGTGGCGTCAAATGATTTATAGATAAAAATATAGTAGCTAGTTTTCAAAATAATTTTTATTTCATGTTCATTAACAATACAGGGCTGGAATTGCAGACAGTACAGTAGCTAAGATGCTTGTTTCGGCCATGGTCAAGCTGGGTTTGATTCCCAGCATCCCATATTGTCCCCTGAGCACCCCCAGGAGTGATCACTGAGTGCAGAGCCAGGAGTAAGCTCTGGGCATCACCGGTGTAGCCCCCAAGCCAATAAATACAATACAGTACCAATTTTCATCTTGTCTCTGTCCTCTGTTATTCAAGAAAAGTGCTTGCCGAATTTAAGTGTAATGTACTGCAAAGATCTACTTGATTGTATTTCCATATCCAAAATACTTGCTAGATTTATATTTTAGTGGTTTTGTGTGACTAGGCACATTTATTGTTTTTAGTTCTGATTTATATTTTATTCATTAAGTATATTCTGTAAATAATTGTTTAAAGTGCAGTTTAGACTTAGTATACTTTTGCACTTATACTAATATAAGGAAGTTTATATCTTCTTTTTTGTTATTATTTTATTACACCACCTTTAGATATACAATTACAAGATGCTTATGTTTGAGTTTTGGTTCTACAGTGTTCAAACACCCATCCCTCCACCCGTGCCCCTCTCCCATCACCAATGTCCCCACCTCCCTCCCCCCCAGCCCACCTCCATGGCGCATTCTATATCTCCTTTCTCTCTTTCTATTTCTCCCTCCCGCCTCCCTTTCCTACATATCATGCAATGTAGTATATTCTAGGACATGATTGGTTCCACTAGTTTGATGAACTGTGCAGCCAGACGACTTGGGAGCCTCACGGTCAGCTGAGATAGGGGAGACCATTGTGTCTGTATGCTGTGGCCAGTCATCCGGGGGCAGTTCTTGGGCCGGGCCACCGAGATAGCAAGGGGAAGGGATGGCCCCGGCTCCATCCCGGTGACTTCCGCTTCTGGGAGCTGCCTATCTGGGCTCGAACTCAGCTACTCTGTTAACCTGGTCTTGAGATCAGCGTCTCTCTTGGGAGGGCTCTGATGTGCTGCAGCATCTGGACAGCGAAAATGGCGGCTATTGGGGTGGGTAAGTCTCATCCAACTGCTTCTGAGACCCCCAAGGTGATGGGCCCACTCCCAAAACCCATCTGTCCTCCGGGAGCCTCATGGTCAGCTGAACTAGGGGAGAGCTGGGTGCCAGCTCTGTGTCTGAGGCTCTGCATGCTGAGGCCGGTCGTCCTGGGGCCGAGATTTGATTATTTTCTTCTTTTCTTGAATAAAGTAAATATGAAGGACATAATTAGCTAAAGCCTTTCTGTTTTGCTCTTTACAGAGGTTGTACTTCCTAGTCTTAGAAATTTTCACTTGACTTTTTTCAGGCTATTCAGTGCTAGTTATTAAGCTTTTTTATAAAAGTAAGATTATAAAGTCTTAGTACTATTTAGCCAAAGGGCAATTTTTATAATATGTATTATGGTAATTGAAATTTATCTTATGACTTTCAACATAAATGGTAGGAATTATTAAAATGTTTTTACTCCTGTCTACTTTAAATCCTTTCATTTATTTATAAACAGTAAAATATTTCTCTCGTTTTGCTTTTATTCTTAGATTTGAAATTCCAGAACCAGAACCCACTGAAGCAGATAAATTGGCAGTAGAGAAAGGCGAGCAGCCAATTGGTGCAGACCTCAAAAGGTTCCGCAAGGAATATGTTCAACCAGTACAACTTAGGTTTGGCCTGAATAATTTTTTTAAAATCTTTTCAAATTTATTCCAAATTTATTGCATACATTCTGATAATTTTCAGTTAGTTTATTTTATACAATTTCACTAATTGTACTTGAACTTTTGAATTTTAACCATTTTCTTAATTCACTTGAGCTGTAACCAATATTTTGTCATTTATCCCTTCAAGAACAGTATCCATCTATTGTAGTATGTCTGCTTTGGTTATAAATACCCTGATCAATCCATAATATCTAAACCTTCTGTATTTTATACACAAAATCTTTATACACAAAATATAGCATGCTTTTTTAATTTTTTTATTATACCACCATGAGATATACAGTTACAAAGATGTTCATGTCCAGGTTTCGGTCATACATTGTTCCAGCACCCATCCCTCCACAGTGTCCATTTCCCACCACCAATGTCCCCGATTCCCTCCCCTCTCCCCCTAGCCTACCTGCTCTATGGCAAGTTCTTTATCTCTTTTCTCTTTCTCTTTCTCTCTCTCTTTTTTTGCTCTTCCTTCTCTTACACATTGTGGATTGCAATACATACATTTAGAGGTTATCATGTATATCTTTTTGCCTGTATTCAATACTCAGTTATAGGCTGGTATTATCACTTACAACAATTATTAGCACACAGTTCCCTTATATTTTCTTTTTCTTTCCCTTCTCTGGACCACCCAACCTCTGACTCCCAAATGCTTGTGTTAGATTCCACTTTTTTTTTTTTTTTTTTTTTGCTTTTTGGGTCATACCCGGCAATGCTCAGGGGTTTCTCCTGGCTCTTTGCTCAGGAATTACTCCTGGTGGTGCTCGGGGACCATATGGGATGCCGGGGATCGAACCCGGGTCGGCATGGGCCGGCCGTGTGCAAGGCAAATGCCCTACCCGCTGGGCTATCGCTCCGACCCCAGATTCCACTTTTGAAAATACCTCCTGATTCATGTTTAGTCTGACATTGGATATTCGTATCATAATATGTATATAATACATATATATGTGTATAAATATACACACATATATAATACATATATACATATGTGTATATATTTATATCATCCAAATAAATGCAATCATTCTATATCTGTCTTTTTCCTTCTGGCTAAGTTCACTCAACACGATTCTCCATGTCTATCCATTTATAGGCAAATTTTATAACTTCATTTTTCCTAACAGCTGCATAGTATTCCATTGGTAGATGTACCAAAGTTTCTTTATCCATAGTATTCCATTGTGTAGATGTACCAAAGTTTCTTTATTCAGTCAGTTCGGGCACACTGGTTGTTTCTAGATTCTGGCTATTGTGAACAGTGCTGCTATGAAAATAAAAAGTGCAGACGGCGTTTCTGTTGTGTGTTTTTGGCTTCCCAGGGTATATTCCCAGGAGTGGTATGGCTGGGTCGAATGGGAGCTCAATTTTTAGATTTTGGAGGAATGTCCATATTGTTTTCCAGCCTTTTTGGAAAAAAAGCAGATAAATTGGCGGTAGAGAAAGGCGAGCAGCCTTTGGACAGTCGACATTCCCACCAACAATGTATGAGAGTCCCTTTCTCCCTGCATCCACACAAGCACTTGTTGTCCTTGCTCTTTTGGATATGTACCAGACTCTGTGGTGTGAGGTGATATCTCATTGTTGTTTTGATTTGCATCTCTCTGATGATTAGTGATGATGAGCATTTTTTCATATGCCTTTTGGCCATTCAAATTTCTTCCTTGTCAAACTTTCTCTGTTCATTTCTTCTCTCCATTTTTTTGATGGGGTTGGCTGTTTTCTTCTTGTAATGTTCTACCAGTGCCTGATATATCCTGGATATTAACCCCTTATCTGATGGGTATTGGGTGAATATTCGTTCCCATTCTGTGGACTTTGTATCTTGGTCACTGTTTCTTTTGTGGTGCAGATGCTTTTTTAGTTTCATGTAGTCCCATATATTTATCTTTGCTTCTAGTTGCTTTGTTAGTGGTATTTCATCTATCTTTGATGATGCCTTTAGCTTCAGTGTCGTGGAGGGTTTTTCTTATATTTTCTTTTTTTTGCTTTTTTTGGGTCACACCCAGCAATGCTCAGGGGTTTCTCCTGGCTCTGCACTCAGGAATTACTCCTGGCGGTGCTCAGGGGACCATATGGGATTCCGGGGATCGAACTCAGGCTGACATGGGCCAGCCGCGTGCAGGGCAAACACCCTACCCGCTGGGTGTTGCTCCGGCCCCCTTTTTCTTATATTTTCTTCTACATACTTTATGGATTCAGGTCTGATATTGGGATCTTTAATCCATTTTGATCTGATTTTTGTACATGGTGTTAGACAGAGGTCCAAATTCATTGTTTTACATGTCACTGCTCAGTTTTCCCAGCACCACTTGTTGAAGAGGCTTTCTTTGCTCCATTTCAAACTCTTTGCACCTTTATCAAAGATTAAATGATCATGTGTTTGAGGATGGGTGTTAGGATACTCAATTCTATTCCATAGGTGCACAGGTTTGTTTGTTTTTTTTCCCCAATACCACGCTGTTTTAATTACTACTGCCTTGTAGTAGAGTTTGAAGTTGGGAAAGGTGATGCCTCCCATCTTCTTTATCCCAAGGATTGCTTTAGCTATCCGTGGAGGTTTATTATTCCATAAGAATTTCAGGAGTGTTTTGGTCAATTTCTTTGAAGAATGACATGGGTATCATAGGGACTGCATTGAATCTGTACAAAGCTCTAGGAAGTATTACCATTTTGACAATGTTTATTCTCCCCATCCATTGCAGAGAATGTGTTTTTATTTCCTCGTGTCCTCTTTATTTCTTGGAGCAGTGTCTTGTAGTTTTCTTTGTACAGGTCCTTTACACACTTGGTTAAGCTGATTCCTAGGTAATTGATTTTCTGTGGCACAATTGTGAATGGAATTGTTTCCTTAATATCCCTTTCTTCTCTTTCATTATTTGTATATAGGAAAGCCACCGACTTTTGGGTGTTGATTTTGTATTCTGCCACTCTATGTATCTATTGTTTCTAGGAGTTTTTTGGTAGAGAGTTTAGAGTTCTCTAGGTATAATATTCCTTCAGGGTTCCTTCAGGGTCTTGACAAAGAAGTCTGACCATCTTGTAGGTTGGCGGCCACGTGATCTTTTGACATCCCATGGGAATGGTTTGAGGCTCTTCATATTCCTGAATTAACCAGATGTCATTGGGCTACATTGGCATGTGATAGGGTCCAATGGAAATTTTACTGGCACCTGCTCGAGCAAATCGATGAATAACGGATTCAAGTGATCAAGGTATAATATCATGTCATCTGCGAATAATGATAGCTTGACTCCTTTCTTGCCTGTCTGGATGCCCTTAATATCCTTTTATTCTCTGATTGCTATGGCAAGTACTTCCAGTACTATATTGAATAGAAGTGGTGAGAGTGGGCAAACTTGTCTCTGATCTTAGGTGGAAGCCTTTCAGTTTTTCCCCCACTGAGAATGATACTCGCTGTGGGCTTTTGGTGGATGGCTTTGACTATATTGAGGAAGTTCCTTCAATTCTATGGGGTTTATCTTACAGACCAAGACCCAGGATCAGTTCAGAACTAGACAGTATTTGTCTTACAAATAAAGATAAGATTTCAGCAATATTGAAGAGAAACATTTTGAATTTAAAGAAGTTTCTTTAAAAAAAGTTTATGTTTTTAAAATAAATGTTGGCAATACAAAAAATATTAAGATATACTATGTTTTTTGCTATAGGTACCTCTGGCCTGTGATGTATGTGCTTATGAAAATTATATAATTATTTTCCTACTCCCTTCCAATAAAATAGATATTATTTAGTTCATTTTTTAAAAAAAATATTCTATAATACCACTTGCCTGTTGCTTGCAGACTTCTGTATACCTAAAAGTTCTTTATCTTTTCTGTCTCATTTGCACAATGCAATTACTCTTTCTACTTACATATGAGGAACTTAAAATAGCAGGATAAAGTAACCAAAATAGATCCTGTAAGGGAGTGGCAGGATAAGATTCATTCTCTTATCTGTCTCAGTTCCTAACCTAGAGTTGTTTTTGTATCAGTGATCATTTAAAAAAAAGTGAAAGCTTCTTTACCTTCTTATTCTGTTCCTAGATTTGTGTGTGTGTGTGTGTGTGTGTGTGTGTGTGTTAAGTAAGTGATGGAGGTAGCAAGGTTCACATTTGGCAGTGCTAGGGAAACTACTCTTGACTCAGTGCTTGGGGGCTGGTTCTGGTCATGGTTGGAACATGCAGTAGCAGGAATCAAACCTGAAGCTTTAGGATGTGAGGGATCTCTCCAGCTCTTAGAGCTATCTCCCTGGGCCTTCTTTATATTTCAAGCAAAAGCCACAGTACTGTCCGCAGGCTGGGGAGGGAACTCAGGAAAAGAGCGTTAGTGTTGCAAGCAGCTGACCCAGGTTCAATCTCCTCGATTCATATGGTCCCTCAAGAATGTTCAGAAGTAATTCCTGAGTACAGTGCCAGGAGTAACCGCTGAGCACCTCTGAGTGTGGCCACAAGACCCGCCCCCAAAAAAAAAAAAAAAAAAAAAACGAGAATACTATCTACTCCTTTCTATGGGAAAACTAGTTATATTACTGTGTACAATTGGGATTTTTTTGGGTAAACATCAGCGTTCCTTTATTATTGTTGACAAACTAAATTGCAACTTTGAAACTCAGTACATTAATAATTTATTTTCTGGGATGAATGCCACAAATGTAGATGCAATTATAGAGCAATAGTCTTTCCAGTTAATGCCTCTCAAAACTTAACATGTCATTCTTTGTATAAGATAAGATTATTTGCCTATTGGCAATAAATATTTTTCTACTGGCTGTAATGCATTTGTACTAATTCACATTCATTCCTTTGACTTGAAGCATACATTTTTGAGGTATACATATGAGGTATACATATACATTTTTAAAAAAATTTTTATTATACCACCGTGAGACATACAATTACAAAGGTGATCATAATTGGTTCTTGGTAATACAGTATTCCAGCACCCATCCCTCCACCAGTGCCCCATTTCCACCACCAATGTACCCCACCCCCCTCCCGCCCACCCCCCAGGCTGCCTCAATAGCAGGTAGCCCCGCTTCCTCTCTTTCTCTCTCTCTGTCTCTGCATCTCTCTCCCTCTTCTTTTACACATTGTGGCTAGCCCTGCAGATATTTAGAGTTTACATATACATTTTTGAAGCATACATATGTAGATAAACTATATACAGATTCTTCGACACTAATCAGTACCTTCTTATTTCTAATATTTTCTGTGTTCTTATTCTTACGTAACTAAAATTAGTAGTAATCAAAAATAACATCTTTGTCACCAAGATTTTATTGGAGGAAATGATAGATGAAACGGTTATGTTAGTTCTACTTTAAATGTTTAGTACTTAAAAGGCTAGAAAAATGCAACCATCTCAGCGCCAGAGAAATAATTCAGCCAGAAAGGTGTTTGTCTTGCATTCTGCCTACGCTTCTTCTATTTCTGGCACCACATGTGGTCCCCTGAGTACCATCAGGAGTGGTTTCTGAATACAGCCAGGAGTAAACTCTGGGCACAGCCAGCTGTGGCTCGAGTATCAAAAAAATATAAAGAAAGAGAAGGGAAGGAGAGGAAAGGAAAGAATTGGAAAGAATGGAAGGGAAGAAAGGGAAGGGAGGGAGGGAAGGAAGAAGGGCAGAGAGGGAGGAAGGAAGGAGGTATAAATTCTAAGAATTGGGTTGAAGTAATTAGTGAAGACATCTTGGAAAAGATAAAGTAGAAAAATTAATTAAAACAGATGAAGTGAGAGTATTCCTAAATGTTTATCATTTAGATAAATACAGAGGTGGATCTAGATGTTAAGAGTGACGAGCAGTAAGGCCTGAGAGATGGTACCAGGGTTAAGGGGCCCTGTGTGATGATGAGCCCAGTTCGATTCCCAGTACCGCATATGGCTCCCCGGGTGCAATCATGAGCGATCTCTCAGCCCAGAGAAGAGTAAAACCCAAGCACCACTCAGTGTGGGGCGGGGCGGAGCGGGATGGGGGGGCGAAGGCAAGTGTTGAGTTGTGGGGAATAGTGCACTCGAACAAAGGAAAGGGTAAGAATGAGAACAAGCTAAAAAGATCACGTGGCCGCCCACCTACACCATGGTCAGACTTCTTCGTCAAGACCCTGAAGGAACGGTTCGAGGCTCTTCTTATTCCTGAAGCAACCAGATGCCATTGGGCTACCCTGGCACGTGATAGGGTCAAATGGAAATGTTACTGGCCCCCTCTCGAGCAAATCGATGAATAACGGGATTCAAGTGATCAAATTTAACTTCCAGGGATGGGGGTGCTTGTACCACACCCAGCTGTGCTCAGGGCTTACTCTTGGCTCTGTGTTTAAGGATTACTCCTTGTGGGGCTTCATGTAATACGGAATGCCAGTAATCAAATCCAGGTTGGTCATGTGCAAGGCCAGCATCCTGCCCACTGGCAGGCCAGCTTTCTGCCCCTCACTTTATTGTTTTGATTTGGTTTTGGGACCTAACCCAGTTGTGCTAAGGACTTACTCCTGCATCTGTGCTTAGGGATCACTCCCAGGGTGCTTGGGGACCATAGATGGTGCTTGGACTAACTGTGGTTGGCCACATACAAGGCAAGCACCCTTCCCACTGTACTATCACTTCAATTCCTATTTTAACCATTCTGTATTTAGAGAAATAGTTTTACTTAGAGAAGAATGAGGTGAGAGGGAGAGTACAAGTCACAGCTTGAGATGTGAGTGAATCTCAATGATTCACTCACAAAGAGAAATGTGCTTGTGTATCCATTTTAAATTTTGTTTTATTCAAGACATCTGGAGTCTACAGTTTTTTACGATTATAAAAATGCCATAAATGTATGAGTATTTTAGATAAATGACTCAGTAGAGTATTTGGCTTTTAGGGTAAGTGTATGTATGAACACACCTTTTTAAAAGACACTGCCGTAGGCCAGACAGCTCAGTGGGCCAAGTGTATGCTGGGGGCCTAGATATTATTCCTGGCACCACATAGTCCAGTAAGCATCACTGGAAGCATCAGAGCACAGAGCTGAGAATTGCCCTCAAGCACTGCCAGGGTGTAACCAAAAACAGAAAGAAACATAAAATAAAAAGAAATTACCAAGCCTTTTTCTAAAGCGGTTTTACTGCTTAAAATCCCATCAACAATGTTGAGAATTCTAGTTTCATATCCTCACCAACATCTAATGATTGTGGCAGTCTTAATAATTTCACTAAACTGTGGTATATTGGTATCTCCATGATTTTATTTTATTTTTTCCCCAAATTTTATTACACCACTTTTAGACATACAATTGCAAGATGCTCATGTAGAGTTTTGGTTCTACAGTGTTCCAACACCCATCCCTCCACCCAAACCCATCTCCCATCACCAATGTCCCCACCTCCCTCCCCCCTCCCACACCTCAACTACTTGGCGGGTTCTGTATGTCTTTTCTCTCCTCTCTATCTCTCCCTCCCGCCAAACCTTCCTGCACATCGTGGAATGCAGTGGATTAAAGGACATTACTGTTTCCACTATTTTGATGGACCCGGCGGCTGCAGGCAGCCGTGCAACCTGGGCTCAAACTGGTTTTGCTCTGTTAATCTGGTCGTGAGGTAGTATCCCAGCTTCTGGACAGCGAAGGTGGTGGCTAGTATGGTGGGCGAGTCTCATCCGGCTGCTTCCGGGACCCCCAGAGGTGATGGGCCCACTTCCAAAACCCATTTGTCCTCCCGGGAGCCCTATGGTCAGCTGAGCCCAGGGAAAGCGGAGTTCCAGCTTCCCCAGGCGCGTCCGAGGCCCGCATGCTATGGCTGGCAGCCTCCATAATTTTAGTTGTTTATTTCTGATTAAAGGTAGTGAGAACTTTTATTATATTGGCTATTCACACTTAGTTTGTAAATAATCTGTTAAAATTTTTTTTTATTATTATTATTATTAGTATTATTATTATTATTATTTGCTTTTGAGGTCACACCTGTCAGTGCTCAGGGATTACTCCTGGCTCTGTACTCAGGAATTATTCCTGGCAGAGCTCAGGGGACCATATAGAATGCCGCAGATCGAACCTGGGTCGACCATGTGCAAGGCAAACGCCCTACCCACTGTGCTATCACTCCAGCCCCTATTAAAATCTTTATTATTGAATTGTTTTTGTTACTAATTTGTATAAATTTTATACATTTAAAATTTATAATGTGTATAAATTTTCTGCATATGAATAAAGTCCATTTTCTTAACTTAATAATTAGTCACTGGAACCTTTACATAGTTTTTAAAAGTATGTTTTAATGAACAATCTGAAAACCTATGTTTCCATTTTATCAGGATCTTAAATGTGTTTGGCACTGGGTTGAACACCATTTTTATGACTTCGAAAGAGATTTGGAGTTGCTTGAAAGACTAGAATCCTTCATTTCAAGTGTAAGAGGTATATTATTTAAAGGTTTGATTGAATCTTTAGTCACACATGCTTATTTTTAAATTTGTGTGACTTTTAATTTGGGAATATAAATTTTCATTTTGAAAAAGCAGAAATCACTTTTGCAGTCATGTGTATAGATTGTAATAAATTTGCATATATTTAGACAAGATTGAGATCGGGCGCGTTCAGGGTGGTATGGCCATAGACAAATTTGCATATATTGAGAGAGCGCCGAATCCTAACCACTATACCACCAGGGAACCTGAATTTGCATATATTGAAAGCCATCTGAAGTCCTAGAACCTTTCTGTTCAGGTTTTGTAAAGGAAATATCCCTTTCAAAGAGGTCAAAAGATCTCTATAATGAATTTAAGACTATTTCATTTCAACCTAAGGTTGTCATTTTTCAGCAATTAAATTTAAGTGTGATTTTATCTGTTTCCTTGTTCTTTTAATTTTGAATGACTAACAGCTCTAAAAATAATATTTACTTTATATGGTAAAGTTTTTATTTTTTAGCACCTGAAAGATAGTTTTCTTATCTGAAATTTTACAACACAGCTCATGAATTGAAGTTGTAGACTATAAACAAACCCATGTGTTATCAAATGTATTATAGAATCAAAACATATTTCATCGGACAGTTTAAAACGTTAAGAAATCTTGACTAAGCATAGTTTGTTTCATTTCCTATTTGTTTTAAAATGGGGAATTTTACTTAGAGGATGTGATATTTTCACTGTAACTTTGATAATTTTTTAGACTATGTATAACTGTGTGTCTTAATGTTGTTGATGGAATTAAGTTAATTTTTGTTTTATTTAGAATGAGACACTAGATTGTATTTCATTTAAGAAGCTTCTGAAATACATAGAGCAAATTAATGACTGTCTTAATATCTACCGTTAATGTCTTTTATAATTTGTATGTATCACAGAGTAAAGCTACTTTTGATAGGCAAAAATTATTTTTTATAAAAGTATTTTAGGGACCAGAGTGATAGCACAGTGGGTAGGACATTAGCCTTGCATGCGGCCAACCTGGGTACAAGACCCAGCATCCCATATGGACCCTCCAGTACTGCCAGGAGTAACCCCTGAGCATCACTGGGTGTCACCCAAAAAAAAAAAAGGTGCTTGTTTGACTTTCATGCATCCAGTCTGGGTTTGATCCCTGGAGCTGCATATGGTTCCCCAGGCCCCACCAAGAATAAGCCCTGAGTACCACCAGGTATGGCACTCCCCCCCAAAATCTTAAAAGTATTTCAACTAATAAATGAAAAAAAAATGTAAATTATAGACCTCATTCCCATGACCTGATGGAATGGTTTGAGGCTCTTTATGTTCCTGGAGCAAGCAGATGCCCTTGGGCTCTACTTGCATGAGACAGGACATATGGAGATGTTACTGGTGCCCGCTCGAGCCAATTGATGATGAACAGGAAGACAGTGACAGTGACAGTAAATCACAAAAATATATAATTAGAAAATATATGCCTCCTGTTAGAGATAATTATAAAATATGTAAAATATTGATCCTAGGAGGCAGCCATGCTCACCACTATAATATCAATGCTAAAATATTGATCCTGAGTAAGAACAAGGCTCTATGTGTCTTGATTTACAGAAAATAGAGGTGCAGAGAAACAAAGCAGATGATATCACAGGGATGTGATCGGCAAAATAAAAACTTGGGAAATACCATGGGGCAAGTAATTAATTCCAGTAAATAAATTGCAAACAGAGACCAATAAAATTGTATTTTCACTCCATCAACACTAAATGAAGGACAGTGATACAGTGATACAGTGAAATTGCAAACAAAAACAAGAGAATAAAGCATACTAGTAGAGAGACTAGAGGCATTTTTTAGCATCTGACTTAATATAATGTATAGATCTTGCTTAAAACCTATCTCAAACCAATTGTAAGCAAACATTTCTGAGAGAAATTTAAACATCAACTAGGTATTTAATAAAATGCAAAAGTTATTGTGGATTTTGCACTGATAGTATTTTTTTTAAGAGTCTAACATATGTAGTCTAAGAGTCTAACGTATGGAGATTCATATGTAAAACTGAAAAAAATGATAGGTCTTTTGAATTTGTTTCAAAATAACCAGGAGTAGACAACGACCCTAAATGGAATTAGATGAAACAAAACTAGGTGTTGATAGTCAATTGAAACTGGGTACGGGTTAGAGATTTTTTAAAGATCTGCAGGTTCTTCTGTCACATAAAAGGCGTTTCTGGGTTTATTCTAATTCTAGGGAAAGCTATGAAGAAATGGGTAGAATCGATTGCTAAGATCATCAAAAGGAAGAAACAAGCTCAGGCAAATGGAATAAGCCATAATATTACCTTTGAAAGTCCACCCCCGCCAATTGAATGGCATCTCAGCAAACCAGGACATTTTGAATCATTTGAGCTTATGACGCTTCACCCAATAGAAATTGCGCGTCAGCTGACACTTTTGGAATCAGATCTCTACAGGTAATATATTTACATTAATTTGCTATTTCAAGAACTCTAAACAGACCTTTATTTTCTAAACATTTTCAAATTAATCACAAGTGCTTAAAAGTCCATTGTAGGCTTGGAGGGAAGTTTGCAGCTTAGTTTAAGTCATGTGACATTCCACAATTCACGCTTGGATTAGGTACCAGCAATTCTTCCCAAGAAGAGTGAAGACTAATACAGTGAAATAGCAACCATGTTCAAGGTAGTCATCCAGATCCTACGCTCAATACTTTCTCAGATTGCTTTAGTTTAAAGTAGTTAGCTAAGTCAGTCAGTATGGATTCTGGGCTTTTTTTTTTTTTTGGGTCACACCCAGCGCGCCGGGGGGTTGGTTACTCCTGGCTTTTTCACTCAGGAATTACGCCTGGTAGTGCTCGGGGGACCATATGGGATGCCAGGGATCAAACCTGGGTTGGCCGTGTGCAAGGCAAACACCCTACCCACTGTGCTATGGCTCTGTCCCCCTGGATTTTGGGCTTTTAACAGCCAAATAAATAGGATATTGTGTGAAGCTGCAATAAGCTAGATAAATGAATTCGTATGCTAGGCAAATGAGTAACAGCATTCTTATAGAAGCTGGTTGTATCCATTTTTATTTGCACAGCGGTCACATTTTTTACTCATTTTTATACTAGATTTTATTTTCCCAACAGGAATAAATGGTATTTCATTGTAATTCAATATTCATTTCCCTGAGTAAAGATGTTTCATATTTGTGCATTCTTTAAGTATACTCCTCTGCAAATTACAATGGCCTATTCTATGTTTGTCCATTATCTTTGAGTTAACATTTTCTTGGTAAATTTAGGAGGCCTTTACATAATCTTTATGCTAACCTTTTGTGTGTTATGTTGCATTTATTTTTGGTTCCACAGGAAAGTCCAGCCATCTGAACTTGTAGGGAGTGTATGGACCAAAGAAGATAAAGAAATAAATTCTCCAAACTTGTTAAAAATGATTCGTCATACCACAAACCTTACACTATGGTTTGAAAAGTAAGTTTTCACTTTTTCTCATTGCTTCTTAATATTAAGGTATGTATGAGCTAAATTTTCTAAGAGAAATACATTTCTTCATTTCCATATGATGTGAGAAAATTGCTTTCTGTGCCATGCTGGGTGTGTGCCCACAAGTACATGTATGATTAAATGTTTTATTTCTTTGGCTTAGGTGCATTGTGGAAGCAGAAAATTTTGAAGAACGCGTGGCAGTACTAAGTAGAATTATAGAAATTCTCCAAGTTTTTCAAGATTTGAATAATTTCAACGGTGTATTGGAGATAGTCAGTGCAGTAAATTCAGTGTCAGTGTACAGACTAGATCATACTTTTGAGGTAAGTTTAAAATATAACTATTTTATCTTTTTGGAAAAAATAAAAAAATAGTATTTTTCCTTTGGGTATAGATAAAATTAATGTAAAAGATACTATCTCACTGATAATTTTGAGTTGATTCTTTGTATATAATTTCTTTTTTAATTTGTCTTTTTCTGCTTGGATATTTGCCTTTCTCTGGCTTGTATAGACTCTTAAAAGATATTGGCAAATGTTGCCCTTGTTTTCTTCTGTTTATACTCTTTTTTATCTGCTTTTTTAATTTAAATTTTATGTAAGATTTTTATATATGGAAGCTTTGTAATTTTATCTAGCATAGCATATATCTTTACTTTTGAGAATTTTTTTTTGTAAAAACCTTTGTAAGTTTTCTTTTTTATGTCTTTATTGAAAGGTAGAGTTAGGTACTCAGCCATATAAACATATCACTTTTGACAAACTGAATTTTTACATTTATTCCAGAAAGTAATCTGGCAATGTATGTTAAAATTAAGGGGCTGAGAGGTAGTACAGCAGTTAGGTACATGTTCTGTACCAGACATGTTTCATTCATTCATGGCCCCCAAGTACTACCAGGTGCAGCCTGTAGATCCCAGGGCTTCACAGAATGTTGCCCTGGAAACTGCCAGCACTGTCAGAGTATCCAGGTGCCCCTGGCACTGCAGGACCCAAGCAGTCTTATGTTAGGACAGTTTTATAGCCTCAGGCCCTTGGATTGAACTGACAACCCTGTTGACCAAGAATTGCCACTGGGGTCTCAGGTCTTTTGAGCACTACTTGGGAGATTATCCCACCAAAAAAAATTAGAATACCTATAATCTGGGTTTGGAAATTAAATCTCTAGATTATAAAGCTATATTGTACATTCTTTTTATATTATGGTTAGTTTATACTTCCCTGACCTCTAAGAAGTTTCAATTTCTTTAAATAATCATTGTTGGGTTTTTATTTTTCATTTTTGTTGTGAAATATTTTAACTAAGTTTTTCTTACAAATTTGTATGACATAAGCTAGATTTTAATTCTTTGAGTTATGCATGTTACAAGTTCACCTTTTTTTGAAAAAATTTTTGAACAAAATGTCACAATATAATCAACTTTGCTTACATTTCCCTCTGTAATTGGGACTTTATGATATCCTGCCAAGTAGATACTCATTTAATATCTTCTTAATGTTTCATTTTTCACATTTAAGTCCTACCTAGTATGGACTGAGATTAGGGGTTTAATTTCATTGTTTTATTCCAGGTGGATAGTAACTTGCTTCCATACATTTTCTTGAAAGTTTATTTCACTGATCCACAGTGCTAGATGCATATAAAATTTGTGTACATAAGTGTTTATAGAACCTTAATTGGTCTCTTAGTTCCTTCGATGTATTTGATTATTCTGGTTTCTCTCTTTCAATAGTGTATTTGATTATTTCTATGCCAGAATTAAATATCTACATTACCATAGCTTTATACTGATTTTGATTAGGAAGGCAAGTCCCTGCCCATTTTGTCTTTTTTTTTTTGCTTTTTTTTTTTTTTTTGGTGGGGGGTCACACCGGCGGCTTAGGGGTTACTCCTGGCTTGCACTCAGGAATTACTCCTGGCGGTGCTCGGGGACCATATGGGATGCTGGGGATCGAACCCAGGCCAGCACAGGCCAGCCGTGTGCAAGACAAATGCCCTACCTGCTGGGCTATCGCTCCGGCCCCATTTTGTCTTTTTTTTTTAAGAGGAACTTATTCTCAACCCTTGTTTTTCTATATGAATTTTTTATAAGACTTTTTTTTTAAGTTGGGGTTTTTGATAGGAATTGAATTAAAATTTTATGTTATGCATCTTATAAACCATAAACATGGTATTATATCTATTTATATATTCATAAATTTTATGGCTTTATATTTTACATTTTTAATTAAATCACTGTGAAATACAAAGTTGTTCAAGTTTTAGTCACACAGTGTTCCAACACTCATCACTTTACCTTCACCAGTGCACATTTCCTGCCACCAGTGTCCCCAGCTTCCCTTTCTCGCTTTCTCTCACAAACACACACACGCGCACACACACACACACACGCCCACACATATTTTCCTTTTAGACACTGTGGTTTACTGAAAGGTTATCATGCATATCACTTTACCTCCTTTCAGCAATTAGTTCTTGTCCAGAGTAATCATTCCCAATTGTCATTGTCCTAGTGATCCTTCCTCTGTGCTAACTGCTTCCTACCATGGGCTAGTCTTTCTGACCCTTATTTCTGTTGTCTTTGGGTATTATTCACATACTGTGGTTTTGTTTTGTTTTGTTTTTTATGTTCCACAAATGAGTGCAACCATCCTATATTGCCCCATTCCTTCTGACTGATTTCACTCAGTGTGATACTCTCCATTCCATTCATGCATAAGCAAATTACATGATTTCATTTTTACTAATAGCTGCATAATATTTCATTGTGTCGATGTATCATATCTTTTCTCAGGCACCTGGAATGTTTCCAGATTCTGGTTATTACGAATAGTGCTGAAATGAATGTAGGAGCGCAGATTGCTTTTCTGCTTTGTGTTTTTGAGTCCCTAAGGTATATTCCCAGGAACCGTATTGCTGGATCATACAGAAGCTCAATTTCTAGTTTTTAGAGGAATGTCCATATTGTTTTCCAGAAAGACTAGGCCAGTTGGCATTCCCACCAACAGTGAATGAGAGTCCCTTCCTCCCCATGTTCATGCCAGCACTGGTTGTTCTTTTGGATGTGCGCCAGTCTCTGTGGCGTGAGATGGTATCTCATTATGGTTTAGATTTGCATTTCTCTGACAGTGATATAGAATATTTTCTCATTCCTATTTTTTTTCTTTGAGGAAGTTTCTGTTCATCCCTTCTCCCCATTTTTTATGAGGTTGGATTTTGTTTTCCTTGTAAGGTTCTACTGTTGTTTTATGGCTTTGTCAATGAGGACCTCACATTTTTTGTTATATGCATATTAAAATAAATGGGGTAGCACCCCAGCAGAGCTGTGGGCCTACTACTGGATCTGTGTTCTCTCTCAGCTCACATAGTATAGTGTTTTTAGGTCACTTCCCTTTTTGAGACTCTCTGGGAAGGCACTTGATTCTTACCTGTTTGTTTTATATTCTGCAAAATTGCTAGACACTCTCATAAATGCTGTGTGTATATATACATTATTTTTTTATTTCTTCGTGAACCAAGAAGATTCATGTGAAATTAGACAGACTTTTTATTTTAGTTCCTAGACATTTATTTCTTTTTCTTGTCCATATTAGTTAGCATTTGGTGTTTCGCTGAATAAAAGTTAAGATGCTGCAACTCTGCTTTTTTCCTTAAATGAAATTTATTGTTGTTTCTCTAGCAAATATAATGTTAGTTTGTGGGAAGGAGAATGTGTGTATGTGTGTGTGCATGTAAAAAAATATTTTTTCCTAGAAAATATGAAAGAAATGATTGCTTACTTCTTAACAATTTTTGTTCACTTTTTCTTCTCCCTCCCTAACATATAGCCTTCTCCTCCTCAGCAAAACCTAATCCTTAGCCCCTGAAGACCCATTGGTGGAAGGAAAACTGTTTGAACAATGAAAGATTGATTATTTATTGTGGCTATAACTTGAATCTGGCTAGTCAGAACTAATATGATCTCAAGGAAGAATTAATTTATTACATATTTCTTTAATTTATATAAGAAGAAATCAAGTTTTAAGTTGTATATGTTAGAAATTATTTCAGACACGTACAGAAAAGCATACCGAGCGTCTTTTTGAAAAATTTCATTTTGGGGGCTGGAGTGACAGCACAATGGTCAATCCCCAGCATCCCATATAGTCCCCAGCACTGCCAGGAGTAATTACTGAGTGCAGAACCAGGAGTAACCCCTCAGCATTGCTGGATGTGACCCAAAAAACAAAGAAAAAAAAATTTTCAAATGTTTACAAAACTTTTTAAAAATTAGCGAATTTTATAGCGATGGTACAGCAGGGAGAGGGTGCTTGCCTTGCATGCTGCGGATCAGGGTTTGGTCCCCTGAGGCCCACAAGGAATGATCCCTGAGTGTCGAGTCGGGAGTAAGCCCTGTGCATCACCATATCTGACCCCAAAAAAACAAAAAGTTCAAAGCTCTGCATACATATATAATTTATATTATAATCATGATTTATAAATTATAATCAATTTTTGTATTTGGAAGGCATTGCAAGAAAGGAAAAAGAGAATCTTGGATGAAGCTGTGGAATTAAGTCAAGATCACTTTAAAAAGTACCTAGTAAAGCTTAAGTCAATCAATCCACCTTGTGTGCCTTTTTTTTGGTAAGTTACTGAATGTGGGTTTATATTTTGCGGGTTTATATTTTGAGGAAGAGCTCAGTGGAAGCAGCTATTAAAGGAAATTATCCTGATTTTATATCTGAATTGTGTGTGTGTGTGCACGTGCATCTCTGTTGGTGTGTGCATTTATGTATAACCCAGACCTTGACACATGAAAGAAATATTCTATCATTGCGTCGCATCTCAATCCTAGTTCATCACTTTCATTAACTATATCGATAAACTAAACTCTGCCCTTATCTATAAAATGTGGATATGATAATTAACTGAGAGAGATGCTCTGTGTGGAAAGATCAATTCGAGTACTTGGATCACCCATTTGGACTCCACCATTATTGACTCCCTTTATGGCCCCCCACCTTTTATTACTATTACATTGACCATTAGAATAACAATATGGATTTTGACTTTTGAGCATTTAAACATTTTGGTCCCAGACTACACCATTTGTGATAATCAACAATTCCCAAGATATTCCCAAGTGCCCCATGAGAGGCAGAATTGCTCCTAGTGAAGCGTCACTAAAATAAATCAGCGATTATGTGTGAAAAAGAAACTGATAATTTTACAAGAGTGAGGGATACATTTATGGGCTTGAGAGAAAAGAATTTCTTTATAAATCTGTGTTTCCATTAGCCAAAATTAACTTAATGTTTGCTCAGTGGTCATTTAAGATTATTGGCATTAAATATTTATAATCAGATATTACAATGGGTAGGGTATATTTAGCACTTAAAATTTAGACTTTGTAAACAAATCTCCGTTAGACTAAGAAACAGCAAATTAAAGTGTTTTGAACTATAGTTGTTTAAATTTTTTTTCATGTTTAAAAAAAATGATTTCCCTTTTGTTTGGGGGCACACCTGGCATGCTCCAGGGCTACTGTCAGCCTTATGCTTGGGGACTGTTTCCAGTGGTACTCAGGAAGACTGTTGGTGCCATGAATTGATCCGAGGCCCCCTGCATGCGATGGTGAACTCAGCTCCTGGAGCTACCTCTCCCGCCCTAAAAACAATCTTGAATGTAGATCAGTGATTTAGATATGTTAAAGACATAAGAGTAGGATTCCAGAGATATAAACTGTATTTCAACTTTACTGTTTTCCCCAAATAGTTAAGTGACCAATTTTATAACCTTTCTTCAAATACATTTTTATTAGGAATATATTTAACAAATATTCTGAAGACTGAAGAAGGAAACAATGACTTTTAAAAAGAAAGGGAAAGATTTAATCAATTTCAGTAAGAGGAGGAAAGTAGCTGAAATTACTGGAGAAATTCAGCAGTATCAGAATCAACCTTACTGTTTACGTATAGAACCAGATATAAGGGTAGGTATATTTTTTGCCTATTGCCGTTTGGATTGGGGTGAGGGAATGGGTGATTCTTGGCTAATTGGGCCTGTGACTCAGCTACAAAGGCAGCGCAGTGCCGGTGATGATACATGCTATCCTGGTGGTGCTTAAGGACCACTGGGGCTTCATTTGCGGCGCTGCTGGGGACCAAGTGATGTCCGGGACCGAAGCACTTTCTGCTGCATGCTAGACTGTGCCATAACCCGTCAGATCGTTTCAGCCCTTTTTGCTTATAAAGGCAGTATGTCAAATTGTGTCTTTGGAAAAGACAGATTTTTTTTATTAGTAACTTTTAAATCTGTAGCTAGTATACAAATAAGTTTAAATTTATAATTGTTTTTGAAATTACTTTTGAATAAATCTAATCCACTTTTTCTTTACTTTTTATTATTATGAACAGTTTATTGTGTACTTAAATCTAAATTTGTCTTAGACACTTTGGATAGCTGGATATTTGTTTAATTCTAGAGATTCTTTGAAAATCTTAACCCTATGGGAAGTGCTTCTGAAAAAGAGTTTACAGATTATTTATTCAACAAGTCACTAGAAATCGAACCCCGAAATTGCAGACAGCCACCTCGATTTGTAAGTTCATTATAATTTTGGAAAAGTTATTTTGTTTTTAAAAATATGTTTAGTGTTCAACAACCAATTCTCATTAAGCTGTCATGTACATTGTGTCGTTGTTCTTATGTTTTGTTTGTACTTGAACTATTTTTTTTCTTCCATTCCTTTGAGGTACATGATTTACATTATTTTAATGATAGTTTCATGCATACATTGTTCCAACACCACACCCACCAACAGAATGCCTACTTAATACTATTTTAAAATTTATATATACTTAGAAGAATGTCAGCCTTTTTATTTTTGAGGGGGATGGGTCAGAGCCAGGCCACACCCGACAGTCCGCATGGGACCATATGAAATGCCAGGATTGAATCCAGGTCAGCCGTGTGCGGGGGCAAGTGCCCTACTCACTGTACTATCACTCCAGCACCAAGAATATCGGCCTTTGGATGAAATCTGGCTAATTCTTTATATTAGTGTCATTGTAGTTTGCACACTTTTGAAACTTCTTAGTATAAGGAGAAAAGCTTTGAAAAAGGGAGAATCTTAAATGGCAGTAGCTGGGTGGAATAGGAGACGAAAAGACCTGGAAAGGAGTAAGCAGATGGTTCTTGTGGCTTCGGTCTGGCTGCTCCTGTAGGCACATGGTTGCCACGGAACCCACCTCTCACTAAAAGTTGCTGATTGAGTTTTTAGTTATTTTTCTCTGTTCTAGTGCCTCCCCTTGTAGTCAGTTCTGGCAGTGTCCCAGGGAGGGGTGGTGGGTGGTAGCATGTGGTGCCACAGATCGAACCAGAGGCTTCCGTATGCAAACCAGGTGCTCTGACCCTTTAATTCATCTCCTTGTGCAATAGTTATTCCTGAGTTTGCAGTGGCAGCAGAAGTGGAGAAAGATAAAATGATCTATATAGACAACACTTCAGTGTCTGTATTGCAATGCACGAGAGAGAGAGAGAGAGAGAGAGAGAGAGAGAGAGAGAGAGAGAGAGAGAGAGAGAGGAGAGAGAAGGTGCCTACTGCAGAGGCAGGTTGTGGGCAAGGGGCGGGAGGAAACAGGGCACATTGGTGTTGGGAAATGTGCACCGGCTGGAACACTGTATGACTGAACCCAATCATAAACAGCTTTGTCATGGTCGATTGCACATGATCCAATTTAAAAATAAAGGTTGGAATGTTATTGTAATTTCTGGACTATTTGCTAGAATAAGAAAGCTCTAAAAAAAAACATATGTTCAAGTTAGTAATGATGATTGTGTTTGCTTTCCCTAGCCTAGGAAATCAAATTTTCCTTTAAAATCTCCTGGAATAAGGCCGAATACAGGCCGACATGGCTCTACCTCAGGCACTTTACGAGGTCACCCAACACCATTAGAAAGAGAACCATGTAAAATGAGCTTTAGTCGCATTACTGAGACTGACATTGAATCGACAGTGTCGGCGCCCACCTCTCCGAACACACCTTCTACGCCCCCGGTATCTGCTTCTTCAGACCTTAGTGTGTTTTTGGATGTGGATCTCAACAGTTCCTGTGGTATGTATTTGCTGTGAACCATTTGATAAAATAAAGGAATGTTATAGTTCAGATCCTTCTTTTTTTAGTTAGGGAACTGTCGAATCCATTACAAACTATATTAATTAGTATGGAAAATGGTGTCTACGTGTGAAACTAGTGATTAATACAAGGAAATAAAGCATCATTTGTGCATTGTTTATGCTTATCCATTTTAAATTTATTCACTCAATAAAGCTTTATTTGGCCCTGCTACTGCTCTAAGGGGATCAAGACAGTGAATAAGAAAACAAACGGATAAGGCTATAAACACAGTGTGTGAGTGAGTTCCATAGCTACAAAAGAGGGGGAAAACCCATGCCAGGCACAGAGTATCTTGTGCTTTGTATATACTGTTATAAAAGTCATTTTATGCAAACATTTTTAAATTAAATCAAACTTACAACTTCCTTACAAATTAATCTTTTTCATTTTAATAGGCAGCAATAGTATCTTTGCACCCGTTCTCTTGCCACATTCAAGTAAGTAGGAATTTGATTTGATACCATTGAAATGACTGTAAAGGCAGTAATTGAATTGATTAAATTTGCATTTGAGTATTTTACAGTTTAGCAACATTTAAAATTCCTTAGAAATAATTCTTATAAGTCGTTTGCTTTTAACTGTACTAAAAATTTACTGTAGTGTGTATTTTATAGCCTCTCTATGTCCTTGATAACTGGAACAAATTACTCAACAGCCCCAACTTTGTTCATGATCAAATAAGATAATATTGTGCATTTAGAATATTGCTTGGTGCAAAATAACAGATTTTCTATGAGTTGTCTTTTCCCTGCTCTATCCAAGTCAATTTTCTTTAGGGATAATATAATGCTAATCAGGTTCCCAGGTTAGCCCTTAATCAATTTATATTGTATTTAAAGCAGGATTTTAAATAAAACGCTTTTCTGCCATTCTTACCCCATAATTTATAACAAATGCTATCAACTTTTGTTAAAGTCTTTTCTTTAAAATTAAAATGACACAGCCTATTTAGGGATAATTTCCCCAATTAGAGGATTTATGCTTCTATCATGATAAAAAATATATATATAAATTACATAGTAGCAAAGAGTCTACTCTTTGATTATATACTCCTTCTAGCAGTGCTCCAGGGCATGGTTTGGTGCTAGACCAGCTGATGGTGTAGCTCGGGCCCAGCAGTGCACTGGAGTCACAAGGCCTATACCCCAGGGTTCTGCGGAACTGTATCATGCTTGAGATAGACCGGGGAGGGGGAGGGTGTCTCACATAGGCAAGGCATGGATGAGATAGCCTGTAAGCTATGCCTCCACTCTATACAGCCCTGTTTGTTTTCTGAAGTTAATAGTAGTATATTAATGCCTAAATAATTTAGTTTGTGTTTTATTTTTTGCTGGATATTTAACCCCAGGTCACACACATGCTACACCAAGTTCTCTACCACCGGGCTATAACCTTAGCCCCTTTGTTACTTTGTTTTAATACCTATTCAGTCTCCCCACCCCCTCTCCCAGTAGTTCCCTTGAGGTCAGATAAATCAGAGAAACTGTTTTTAAGACATTACTTCCTGGTGTCTGTCCTTTTTGCCCTCCTGTTCCAGTTTGGGTTGGTTGCTTTACTTGGTTCTGAACCAGAATTCATTCTGAAACTTAAATCATTACCCAACTATTTCACCTTACCTCTCTCCAGTGTTGAATATCTGTTCTTTTTAGTTGGGTTTTTGGGGGGTATTTTGTTACTGTTGTTTTAACATTTCTTGTCTTCTTTCTTTATACTCTTCCTACCTTTGATAGTAGAGCACAGCCTTCAGTAGCCACCTAAGCGGGATACCTAGGAAAGAAAGTTTAAGTTCTTGAATTTCTAAAAATGTAATTATACTTGTAGTTGTTAATAAGCTGTGTATAGAGTTTTAAATCACTTTTACTCAGACTCTTAAGAACTTTCTCCAAGAAGACCGTCTTCTCATTATACTTGCTGTTCAGGAGTGTACTTTGCATGCAGGAGGCCAGGGCTTGATGCCCAGCACTGCACGGTCACGCAAGCACCACTAGCAGGGACCCAGAGCAGAGCATAACCCCTGAGCACCATCAGGTCTAGCAAATTGAAGTTTGCTGTCAACTGATAGTGAATTACTCATAATTATTCAGACAGAATTGAACAGAAAAGACAAAAATTCCACTCTGAGTGACTCTTCATTCTCAGTTCTTTTTTTTAAACTAGGGTACACTTGCTGTAGTAAATAGTACTTCGTAAATAAGTACACTCAATAAAATAGAAGTTTATTTCATACAGCTCTACTCCACTGAGTTTTCATGCTAACAGGGAAATTTTTGATTCTCAAAATATGACCTTCATCTTCATCTTCAGCAGTTGCTTCAGTCCAGGGTTAAGCTTGTGCAGGGCAACCTCCTTAGTCCCAGAACTGTCTCTCTGGCCCCAGCAAATGTTTTTAAATCATGAATTAAAATGGAAAACTCTTTATATACTGTATATGCATAATATGTTTAGGGGTAATTTTCCTGTAATGTTGTATTATTATATATATTTTCTCAATGTAGTTATGTAACAAGTCCATTACCCATTCGAGATTTGTAAGGAGAAAGATCCAAGACTACATAATAGTCTCCTAATGTGGCTTTATTACCTGTGTAGCAGTGTATCCAATACCAGCTGCTTTGAAATTTATTGCCTCTGGTTATGGATGATTTGGAAATTACTGCAGTATGCAGATGTGTTTGTTTTCTGTTTGAGATCTTAAAAACCCTTATTATTAATCTTAAATAGTGTGCCATCATTTAACCTTAGAACTAACATTTGCCGTATGCCAGGCATTGTGTTAGGCGATAGGGAAATAGAAGTAAATATGTACTGCTTTCAGAAAGAAAGAGATTAATGAAGAGTGTGACTAAACCAACATGGGGCTGTGGTACAGTCTGAAAAACACCACAGCAGAGGCGATCAAAGTTGAAACCAAACCTCGTCTTATGCGTGTACTGTGAGTTGTGGTTAAACTAAGCTTTTTCTCCCTCAGAGTCGTTCTTCAGCTCATGTGGTAGTTTACATAAACTAAGTGAAGAGCCACTGATTCCTCCACCTCTTCCTCCTCGAAAAAGTTTGATCATGATGCTTGAATTCCAAGGTAATCACCAGTACTTAGATTTGCTGCAACTAATTCCGCTTCTTTTTCACCTCTTAAAATAGGGCATGTTCCCACAATGTGTAAGAAAAGGATGTGGGGGAGAAGAGAGAGAGCCTGACATAGAGGCAGGCTGGGGGATGACGGAAGGAATCGGGGACATTGGTGGTGGGAATTGTGCACTGTTGGAAGGATCGGTGCTAGAACACTGTATGACTGAAACCCAAATATGAACATCTTTGTAATTGTATATCTCATGGTGGTATAATAAAAAAATTTTTAATAAAATGAAATTAAATTAAAAAATTAAATAAGAAGTTTTAAAAAAATAGTGCGTGTTCATTTTTGTTTTTGGGTCACACACAGTGATGCTTAGTAGTTCCTTCTGGCTCTGCGCTCAGGAAATACTCCTGGCAGTGCTTAGGGGACCATATGGATGCCCAGGATTGAACCAAGATTTACTGCATGCTGTCTCTCCAGTCCAAGTGCTTGTTTTGAAACGAGTCTGTCAGTTGCAATGTATCCACCATTTATAGCTTTAACATTTGGGGGTTTATTCGAAAATCATTGTTTAATCCTCAAACACCCTCCCTTTTTTTTAAAAAGCTAAACATCCAATCAGGGCATCCCAAACTTTAGGCTACATAGGAATTAGGTCGAGGGGCAGAGAACTAGTATAACAGGTAAGGCACTAGCTTGCGTTTGGTCTACCGGGTTCACTCTCCCGTGTCCTATTTGGTCTTGCTAAGTAAGCTTCACTGGGAAAAGTAGGAATACATGACCTGTGGACTAAACATTAATTACTCTTATCATCATATGTTTTCATATCTACAAAGCTCTACTTTCTTTTCACTCATTTGTCTTTTATAACTCATATTCACTCCTGAGATAGGTACAAAGCATGATCACTTGAGACTTTGTTTTAAGATTTCACTTTATTTTTATTTTTATATGTATATGCATATGTATATTTTTTCAAGGATGTGTATTGAGACTGTGATTTACAAATTTGTTCATAATAGTTATTTCAGGCATGCAACAGTCCAACACCAATCCCTCCACCAATATCCAGTTTCCCTCCCAACCTCCAGCCTACCTCCTTAGCAGTCATATAACAAATTTATTTCATATTACTTGATTTGATTGAAAAAAAGGAATGGCAAATAGAAGAATGATCAGAAAAATCAATAAAAGTCCATTTGTGATGATCAGTTGTTGTACGGTTTTAATCTTTCTTAACCCAGTAGAGGACAACCATATGCACCATCAGTGAGTGCCATGCTCACTGTCACTGAGGGGAAGTTTTTCCTGTCTATATAAAGGAGCTCTTTAAACATTTCTTACAAAACTGGTTTCAAGGCTCTGAATTCCCGTGAAGCTTTTGTATACTTGCTTCAAATCTGAATGATTCTAGCTAAAGTATTCGTGGTGAGGTGTTTATTTCATTGGGGTTTTGTGCTATACCCTTCCATATTTTTGTGGCTTGTAGGGTCTCATTTGATAGATCTGTTGTGGGCTTTCCTTTGTGTGTAAGTTCATTTTTTTATCTTGCTGCATTCAAAATTTGGTCTCTATTTTTGGATTTTGTCATTTTGAGTACAGTGTGTCTTAGAGTTTTCTGAATTGGGTCTGTTTTTACTGGTACCCTCCAGGTCTCTTGGATCTGGGTGCCTGTAATCCTCAACTCTGGCAAGTTCTTATCGATGATTTCTTTAGCTAATGTTTCTTCATCACATTTACTTCCTTGTTCCTTAAGGACTCTGATGATTCTTAGAGTGTTCCTCTTGAACTCATCCATACTTCTATGGAGTGCTGTTGTTCTTTTCAGGCTAATTTTTTTTTTTTAATTTTTTATTATACCATCGTGAGACATACAATTACAAAGGTGTTCACAATTGGTTCTTGGTAATACAATATTCCAGCTCCCATCCCTCCACCAGTGCCCCATTTCCACCACCAAAGTACCCCACCCCCTCCCACCCATCCCCAAGCCTGCCTCAACAGCAGGTAGCCCTATTTCCTCTCTTTCTCTCTCTCGTCTCTGCATCTCTCTCCCTCTTGTTTTACATATTATGGCTAGCCCTGCAGATACTTAGAGTTTATCACTTAAGTCTCTTTGTGTATATTCAATGGTGAGTTTTAATCTGCCATTACCATTTCCCACATTTAGTAAAACACTGGTATCTATTTATATCCTATTAATGAATGCAGTCATTCTATATCTGTCCTTTTCCTTCTGACTAATTTCACTCAGCATGATAGTCTCCATGTTCATCCATTTGCAGGTAAATTTCATAATTTCATCTTTTCTGACAGCTGCATAGTATTCCATAGTATAGATGAACCACAGTTTCTTTAGCCAGTCCTCTGTTCTTGGGCATTTAGGTTGTTTCCAGATTCTAGCTATAGTGAATAGCGCAGAGATGAATAAAGAAGTACAGATAGTGTTTCTGCTATGTGTTTTTCGGTCTCCCGGGTATATTCCCAGGAGTGCTATTGCTGGATCAAATGGGAGCTCAATGTCTAGTTTTTGGAGGAATGCCCATATTGTTTTCCAAAAGGACTGGACCAGTCGGCACTCCCACCAACAGTGGATCAGAGTCCCTTTTTTCCCTACATCCATGCCAGCACCGGTTGTTCTTGCTGTTTTGGATGTGTGCCAGTCTCTGTGGTGTGAGATGGTACCTCATTGTTATTTTGATTTGCATCTCCCTGATGATTAAAGATGAAGAGCACTTTTTCATATGCCTTTTGGCCATTCAATTTCTTCTTTTTGGAAGCTTCTGTTCATTTCTTCTCCCCATTTTTTGATGGGGTTGGCTGTTTTTTTCTTGTGAAGGGCTACTAGTGTCAGGCTACTTTTCACCTCGTGTGAAGTTTCCTAGCAGTTTCCTCATCTTGGAGCTCCTTGTTCTTTTGCTCAGATTGTTATTCTGCTTTTCTGGTCACTTTTTGTTTTTAATATCATCTACCATGTTCTTCATTTCTGCCATTTTGCCTGTAGGTTGTTGTTGTTTTTCCATCTCTCATACTTTCTGTGCTTTGCTGACCACCTGTGCTATAGGTTCTTTGAGCTCATAAACATCCTCATTCTGTTGTTCCTAAAGACACTGTCTGGGAATTTACTGGTGTTTATGTCTTCAGTGATACTGTTTTTGCCCATTGAACTTGTGGGTTTCTACATGTTTTGCCCATTGGTTTTCTAGTGTTCTTGCTGAACCCTGTGTCTTTGTAGTTAACCTCTCTGAAAGTTGCTGGGAGATTACACTGGAGGTTGCTCTCCAACTTCTCCACCTGCCCTCGCTCAATGAAAGAAAGAACTGCAAGCAGCATGTAATCTGTTGAGTAGATTGTCAAGTGGCTGTTTAGATTCAGGACCTGTGATGTGGGATCTTAGGATGGTGCAGGTCGGTGTGGAGGCTTCTGGGAGCCACCCTTAGGGAGGGGTGCTGCCTCCTGTTCATAAAAGGCCCAGTGACAACAGCCAGAGGAAAGTCTCACCTGGGACGGTGGGCAAGCACACAGTTCTTAAGATTTCTCTTTAAATATGTCATATATAAAAATAATAAATCAGTCTTAAAATGGAAGTAATTCACTCATAAATTTGATCATTAAGCCTTATTAACTGAGCCAGAGAGACAGTGCAGGGGTTAAGGCACTTGTCTTCCATGAGACCATCCCTAGTTCAGTCCCATGCATGACATACGGTCTTTTCACCCCACCCAACCCCATTGGCGCTTGCAGAAGTAGCCCCCTGAACTTAGCTGATTGTGATTCCAAACCTCCTCCCCCATTATAAAAAGAAAGAACTGGAGAGATGCTAGAATGAGTATGGCACTTCCTTGGCGTGCAGCTGACTTGAGTTTTGATCTCTGGCACCACATGTTGTTCCCAAGTACTGCCATGAATGATCCCTGAGCATAGCCAGGAGTAGACCCTCACCACTGCAGGGCATGGTCCCCCAAAAAAGTCACTAAAAATAAATAGTCTGATTAACTTGTTTTGATCCTCTGTATCTAATTTGACACAGTTTCTGTCTTCTAAAACTTTTCTTACAACATTTTCAAGAGAATACAGAGTTACAAGTTAATTTTATTTTTTTGAAGGGAAACGTGAAGCCTGATGATGATCCCCCTGCTATTCCACCAAGACAGCCTCCTCCTCCGAAGGTGAAGCCCAGAGTTCCTGCTCCAGCGGGTGCATTTGATGGGCCTCTGCATAGTCCGCCTCCCCCACCGCCAAGAGATCCTCTTCCCGATACTCCTCCTCCAGTTCCTCTTCGGCCTCCAGAACACTTTATAAACTGTCCATTTAATCTTCAGCCACCTCCACTGGGACATCTGCACAGAGACCCAGACTGGTTCAGAGACGTTAGTACATGTCCCAACTTCGCCAAACACTCCTCCGAGCACACCCTCTCCGAGGGTGCCACGTCGATGCTACGTGCTGAGTTCTAGTCACAATAATCTCGCTCATCCTCAAGCTCCCCCTGTTCCACCCAGGCAGAATTCAAGCCCTCATCTACCAAAACTGCCACCAAAGACTTACAAGCGGGAGCCTTCACACCCCCTGTACAGACTGCCTTTAGTAGAAAGCAGAGACTCCTCAGTGACCTTAGCCATATGTAGTCATTGACACTGGAATGGTATTTGTAAAGGTTGTTTTTTTAATTTATTCAAAAAAAGGCATAGTATTTTAGTACTTTTTACAATAATGCTCTTATAAAAATGCTACTGATCTAATAAGCTTTTAAATTTTTTTTTAAATAAAAATATGAAAGTCTTTCACCATCACCCTCAGGTGATCAGTAGCATTGCCTTGTCTTGGCTCCTCAGTGCTGCCCAAAAGGCCAGTATAAAGAATTTATATTTGCACTGTAGACTCTGGTTAAATATGGTTTAAAATGATGTTGGTCGCACTGAAAGGGGATAGCGCATTTGTGGATTTTTTCAACTTTGAGTTAACAGATGCCTTTTTTAAGGCAGTGAATTTACACAAACATAGGGAGTGTATGGTGTTACTGATTTTTAAACTTTGACCATCTTCTAGGTTTTACTTCTAGTTTTTACATTTAGAAGAATTGTGAATAACACCCACTGTTCTTAAAACTTTTTAATGCCAGGTCTTAAATACCAGAATTTGCTGCTGAAGACAAAAGTGAAAAATAGAATGAAAATTTCAGAATGCACTGTTAATTATTTTGTCCAAATGGAAGCAGTGGCTTCCCGAGCCCTGTCACAGAAGCAGATAGGACATGTGTCTCACTCAGATGTGCCTTTTGGGTTTGTTTTCCCTGTGTGGGCGGACTTCGGTGTCTTTAGCTAATGAGTTGCCTATTGTTTTGGAAAAAAGTTAATATGCCATGTATGTACAGTTTTGTTTATATTGTATATTTAAAGATTATGCTAATAACCTATATAAATTTAAGTGACTCGAGGCCTATAATACAAACTGCTACTTCACTAATTCATAAATTCTGAGGAAAAGTCATGGCAGAGGACCAACTACCTTGCCTTCAAAATCTTTCTCTCTAAATCTCATATTAATTAAAATTTCAAAACCTTTTTATAGATTGGTAATATTTAAACCAGCAAATACCTAAAGCTTTATTAAACTTTTTTAATCAGAGAAGTGAGAACAACTTTTATTTGCCATTTGTACTCCAAAGTGATGAGAAGTGTGTTTTCTTGGCTATGTGGTAGCAGCAGTTGTTAAAGTCGCCAAAAGCCACATTGTTTATTTACTGGTCTGTGGCCTTTTACTGTGCTTTGTATCAGAGTTCTTAACAAGATTAATAAATCACCCCAGTCTTAATTTTTAAAAGACGTCTAAAATACGTGTTTTTATTATAAGGATCAGGGGAGGATAGCGGTATAGAGAGTTCTCGCTGTGTTGCGTGATTCGGGCCCGAGCGGACTCATCACAGGAGTAGAGGGTCTAGCACGCGGCCCACAGGGGTTAGATCCCGGCATCCCACGTGGTTCCCGAGTACCACCAGGAGCAACTCCTGAGTGCAGAGCCAGCAGTAACACCGAGCATGCCTGGGTGTGACCCCAGGAAAACGAAAACCATACCATTTAAGTTATGGAATCCCAATGAATTTAAGCAAATAACATTTTAAAGGGGTAACCTGGCTTCGCTGACGAAAAACGCACGAAGATTCCTGCGGACAATTTTTAATGCATTCAGATGAGAAATGTGGAGTGTGCTGGGATCTGTTCCGGTGGCAGCCGTCCATCCTTGCTAGAATCCTAGCAGTTACCCAAGAGTGGCCCGAAGCCACTCCGTGAATCTGTCACCAGCCAGGTGAAACCCTATCTGCAAAAGTGATTTTCAGGCTGCCTGTTTATTCATTTTTAATTTATGGTTTTGATATACACCCCACTACCACTCAGGGGCCCAAGATCCTCCCCTTAGGTGCTGTTACTTCTAGACCCGCCTTCATCATTTCCGTTGCCCACACCCCGCGCTTGGTAAACCGCCAGTTTCTTAAAGGAGAAAAGGGGCGTAGACCAGCCGCGTCCAGGTCTCTGATTCCGGGCTCTGCGGCTTGGCGCATGCGCATGGTGCCGGCTCGGCCACTAGGTGGTGCCTGGGAGCACGTGACGTGACGTCTCGGGGCGCCCCGCATCCACTTACAGCGCAGCCATGGCGGCTCCTCCGGAGTCCCCGTGGACGACCCACTGGGGAGTTTTGTTCGAGTTTTGGAGAAGCGAGATGGCACTGTATTGCGGCTGCAGCAGTACGGCTCCGGCGGCGTGGGTTGCGTCGTCTGGGATGCTGCCATTGTCCTTTCTAAGTACCTGGAAACGCCGGAGTTCTCTGGCGAGGGGGACCACACGCTTAGCCGGCGGTCGGTGCTGGAGCTGGGCTCTGGCACCGGTGCGGTGGGACTCATGGCCGCGACCCTCAGGGTAAGAGCCGACGGGAGGGGCAGCGCTTTGCTCGGGAAATGACCGTTACTGGCTTCTCCGTCCGCTTGCCTGGACCTCCCTCTCTCACCTTGTTTTATAGGGCAGATGTTGTAGTCACCGATCTCGAGGAATTGCAAGATTTGCTGAAGGTGAACATAAATATGAACAAGCATCTTGTGACTGGTTCTGTTCAAGCCAAGGTACTGAAATGGTTTGTATGACCCTTCAGCTTGTTTTAAAATATTTGTGGTTTGCTTTCAATTGCACTTCTCCTAAAGCATGATTCATAGTAACGGGTCTTTCCGGGTCTAGTTTCTAAAACAAACGTTTTGAATTATTAAAGCAACAGTTAAAATATCTGGTTGACATTTTTAAGGGGAAGAAATAGAAGACTTTCCTTCTCCACCAAACTACATACTGATGGCCGACTGCATATACTATGAGGAGGTAAGCAAGTGAACGAATTCTCTTCCTTAAAAGATGTTCCACGTTTCAAAAAATCTTAAAGCATGCTTTTCTTTACGTTTTATTAACCGTGGATGTGGGATTTTAGCTTATAGTTGAGACATTAAAGCAAAAATGAACATCACCAGCGAGTAGGTATATTTCACTTGTACATAACATACAGGCCTTTCAAACAGACTAAGAAAAATGTTACAAGCATTTTGTTAGAGGCTTCTGTAAAATTTCAATATTGAATCTGTTACGAAAAGCTATTTTTCATTGATAGTTAATGACATTGAGAATTAAATTGAATTGTAAGGAATTTTATTGTTTTGTAGTGTGGTACTAATAAAATTGATTAGATTCAGAATTTTTAAAACATTAATTTCTATTAAGCATTCTGGGCATCGTTCATTTTTTTTAAGTTATAAGTGTCAAACCAGCCTATGTTTAGTTAGGAGATTTGATTCTTTGGTCAAAGTGTTAATTGTTTACATCCAAGTTAAGTAAACTTTTTTAGATTTAAGTCAATTCACTTTTCTCCTGAGAAGTAAAAAAATGAAGTCACTGAAAACCTTCCTCTGAAAACAAATAGGTAGAATAGTTGGTTGAGTAAAAGAGTCTTAACCATCAAAGTTGGAACTCTAGATACTGTGTTGGGGCATATAATTACCCTCTTCCAATTCCCCAAGCCCATTTTGTAGTAAAAATAGAAACTATGTAAAGTCATATAAACAAAAAGTATATTCCTTTTTGAACAGTCTTTGGAACCTTTGTTGAAAACCCTAAAAGATCTCAGCGGAATTGATACTTGCATTATATGTTGTTATGAGCAACGAACAATGGGGAAAAAATCCAGAAATTGAGAAAAAATATTTTGAGGTAAGGTATTCTATTGGATCTGTCTTTGTAGTGATAATCCTTCAGTGATGCTGTGTGTATATTTTAGAAATTTTAGAATGGAAGTCATTCTTGCACTCAAGGATGGGACCCTCCATTCTACTAAGTAAGTTTGGGTCACCCAACATTTATTATGGGCAAAAGTCCATCACATTTCAACAGACCTAAGTATATCTACAACCCTGCAGTTGTTTTTTTTTTTTTTTTTTTTTTTGCTTTTTTGGGTCACACCCGACAATGCTCAATGCTCAGGGGTTTCTCCTGGCTCTGCACTCAGAAATTACTCCTGGCAGTGCTCGGGGATCATATGGGATGCCAGGGATCAAATGTGGGCCAGCACAGGCCAGCCGCATGCAAGGCAAACGCCCTACCCGCTGGGCTCAGCCCCAACAACCCTGCAGGTTTTTTTTTTTTGTTTTTTTGGTTTTTTTTTTGGTTTTTTTTTTTTTTTTTGCTTTTTGGGTCACACCCAGTGATGCTCAGGGGTTACTCCTGGCTCTGCACTCAGGAATTACTCCTGGCGGTGCTCAGGGGAGCATATGGGATGCCAGGGATCGAACCGGGACTGGCATGGGCTGGCGCGTGCAAGGCAAACGCCCTACCCGCTGGGCTATCGCTCCGGCCCCAACAACCCTGCAGTTTTAATCAGTGAGAGGATTGCTTCAATTTAGTGAGAAAGCAGATAGACAATAACCTCATATAGATGCCAAAATGGTTTATTTTCGTGTTTTTCTTTAATATGAGTACTAATGAACTTTAAAACTATAATTTACAGGGGCCAGAGTGACAATACAGTTTATCTTACATGCAGCCAATCAGAGTTTGTTCTTCGATATCCCCTTTGGTTCCCTAAGCATCTCCAGGAGTAATTCCTGAGTGTGAGCCAGTAGTAACCAAGTTTGATCCCTAGCACTGCTTATGGTCTTCTCAGCCTGCCAGGAGTGATTCCTGAGTGTAGAGCCAGGAGTAAACCCTGAGTGTCACGAAGCATCTTCCAGCTCCTCCCCCTCCATAGATCAATTAGTTGAATTAAAATATATGTAAAGTATATAAAGTGCTCAGTACATAATTTGTTACACTCTCTGGTATGAAGGTCAGAACGCTTTTTTATGATTCAGAAGGCTCACACACATTCCCGTTCCAGTCCACACTACTCCAGAGGGCAACCAGTCCTCTGACTTCTGCTTCTGTCCCATTGGGACACTTCCTGTTTGTTATTGTTTGACTTGTGGCTCTGTGGGGGGTGGGGTCAAACTCAGCCTCACGCATGAAAAGCAGGTGCTGTACTGCTGAACTGCATACCCACCCTCCATTTCATGTTCTGAATTTGAAGTTTATCTTTTAAATCTATAGCTCCTTCAGCTAGACTTTGACTTTGAAAAAATTCCTTTGGAAAAGCATGATGAAGAGTATCGAAGCGAAGATATTCATATTTTACACATCAGAAAGAAAAAATCGGTATGACTCTATTAAATACAATACTCTCAATACTCTCTGAGATTTCGTTACATGTCTGAGTTTATGTATAGTATAGATGGTAATTACGGAAACAGCACTAACTCTCACTTTTTTTTTGGGGGGTCACACCCAGCAATGCTCAGGGGTTACTCCTGACTCTGCACTCAGGAATTACTCCTGGCGGTGCTTGGGGACCGACCATATGGAATGCCAGGAAATTGAACTCAGGTCATCTGCATACAAGGCAAACGGCCTACCCTCTGTACTATCGTTCCGCCCCTAATTCTCACTTTTTTTGTAATTATCTTTCACTGGGTCTGGAGCCATGGTACATCGGGTAGGGCACTGGTCTTACAGCCAGCCCTGACTTGATCTCTAGCATCCTATATTCCCCAGAACCCACCAGGAGTGTTTCCTGAGTGCAGAGCCAGAAATAGCCCCTAAGTATAACTAGGTGTGACCCAAAAATCAAAAAAAAATTAAAATAATTAATGCTCACTCCTAGATCACTCTCTGGCTCACATATGGTTCTTAAAAAGCTGTAAAGATACTTTTTAGTTGTAAGTTACATAACTTGGGTGTTATTTCAGACAAGTTATTTATAAGTTTTTAATGTCTCCATCATGACTTTTGGGTTTTTTTTTTCTGTCTTGTTTTGGGGCTGTGCTTAGGACTTGTTCCTGGCTCTGTACTCAGAAATTCTCTTGACAGTGCTCAAGGGACCATATGGGTGCCAGGGATGAGTCTTGGTTCAGACACATGCAAGGCAAATGCCCTGTATCTCCAGCAGGATTTTTAAATACCCGTTCAAACTTTTTGTGAATTTTCTCCAACCATTCAGATAACATTTTTAAAAATACGGAATGCTCAGAATTTGCTTGTTACCCTTGTGCGGGGCCATGCTAATCTCTGTTGTTCCAGTTGTAGTATTGGTGCTGTCATAGTGAGTGCCCATTCAGATATGTTAATAGAGTAAAATGCCATGAGGTAGATCTATGTAATAAGAAAAGCAGAATTTGTATATGACTTTTTTTTTTGGTATGGATTTCTTTACATGTTAAGCAAATACATTTTATACAGGATGCCTTTATAATGCTCAAGGTTGAGGCTATGGAAAGGAAAAATTGTGTCATTTCCGTTTTTGTGTTCTCAGCACCTTTTGTGTGTGTGACTGATAAAAGCAGGGAATGGTGCATTTTGTTAAGGTTTCTAATTTAAGTCCCACTTTATTTTTACTAAATATATTCATGGGATTATTTCAGTTCCCCCAAACCCTCCCACCCCACCCATTTTGGTACCATACCCTGCCTTGCTGCTCATGGATCGTTCTAGCGGGGCTCAGGACTATATAGGGGATTTAACCCAGGTTGGCCACATGCACTGCAAGCGCCTTACCTGCTGTTCTAACGCTGTGATCCCATGACATTTCTATTTTTTTTTATCATGGTTGTCTTCCATATCCCTCATTTAGCTTTCTTCAGTTTTAATTACCTGTGATCAACCATAGTATGAAAATAGTATGTACAATAAGATATTTTAATATATCACATATATGTATGTACATATATGTGACATATATATAAGGTATTTAATATATCACAAGGTATTCACATAACCTTGTGATATATTAGGAATTGTTTATTGTGGTTCCTTTCTATTTTAAGAATATATAGATGATGTTTTGTTGTAGGAATATTTGCATTGTCCAAGGTTTCAAGCATCCACCGGGAATTTGGAATGTTTGCTCCATACTAGGGGGACCACTGTATATGAATTCTAGCCAAGGCAGATGACTTTGGGTAGCAAGATAGGTATTTTGACTGCAAAGAGAGGTGTTGGGGTTAGTAATTGAGACCAACTCAGCTTTTTTTAAAACTGAAATTGTTGGGGGGCCTGAAGAAGAGCGCGGGCATGCCACTAGCTTGGGCTTGACCCCTAAGCCTGCCAGAAAGGAGCCCGGAGCGCAACTGAGTGTGACCCAAAAACAAAAAATAAAACTAGAAAAAACGTTGGAAGGCATAAAAACTGTGTATAAGCATATAAAAACTCCTCTAAGTATAAAGTATTTTTTTGAGAAAGTGGATTTTTTTTAATTAATAAAATTCACATTCTGTGAGATTTACCCTTTTAAATGAACAGTTAATTGATTTGTAGTATTTGGAGAACTGCACAAGTATCACCACTATATTGTGTGGTTCTGGAAATCAAAGCAAGTCTTCATGCCTGTGCTCTGACACTGAGTCGCATCCCCTACCCCACAGTTTTAAATTTTAAACATTTTTATCACCCTCAGATGAAATTCCATAAGCCTCAGCAGTCACTTTCTGCCCCTTCCCTCTTTCACCCTGGCGTCACTATCATGCGCTCTCCGTGACTGCACCTGTTAGGAATAAATCCCCAGGGGGCTGCTTCTAACAGCTTTCACCGTGCTGTGGTTCAGTGTTAAGAGCGTGCATCAGCTCTTCACTCATTATATAGTTTTATCTTTGTGTAGGTTTGCCACACTTCGTTCATCCCTTGGGAGGCATTTGGGTTGATTCTTTTGGACTATAATGAATATTGCCCTGAGTGTTCCAGTAATAATTTTTGCGTGCAGTGTTTTTTAGATCTTTGGATTTCTACCTAGAGTGAAATTGCTTAGTCATAGGAGAACTCTGTTTAGCTTTTGGAAAAATTATAAGCTTTATGTCAAAACTGCTGCACCATTTACATTCCCACCAGCAATGCCTGAAAACTCCAGTTTCTTCATATTCTCACTAACACCTTCATTCAAATCTTTATTTATAGACATTAAGGTATGATGCTTTCTCTCTTGGTAGCTTTTGTTTTTATTTTTCTAATGATTGATGATGTTAAGTGTATTTTTGCTTACCTCTTTGCCAGTGTTTGTATTTATATAAATATTCTGTCTTTTTTTTAACCAGATTTGTCTTTGTAGAGTTAAGTTGTAAGAGTTTTATATATATATATTCGGATTGTAAACCTTTACTAGATAAATTGCGTACAAGTATTTTGTCCTATTCTGCGTTTCTCTTTTCATTTTACTGATAGTATATCCTTTACATTAGGATATATTTTTGTTGCAGCACAGTGCATCTGCTTGTTTATTTTAGGGATAGGGATGCCGCAGCTGAGGGTCGTCAGACATCATTGTAGGGATCAGGGAATTTAATCCAGGGTTCCTGAGAGCAAAGCATGCTCTGCAGCCTGTTATGCTAGCTCCCTGCTCCTGTGTATTTTCTCCTATGCTTATAGTGCTTCCAGTATTTGCAAAGACCCATTTCTAAATTATTATGCATGGTTGGTAGTTTGAATCGCATTTAGCCATTACAAAGCATAGTACCTAAGTACCTGATACAGAGCCAGAGAGCGCAGGGGTGGACATGCCTGCCTTGTATGCAGGTAACCCGTGTTCAATCCCTGGTGCTGTGTAAATGGTTCCCTGAGCACCACCAGGAATGACCCCCAGGAATAGCCCTTAAATATTGCAGAGAATGGTCAAAATACCCCATCCCAGTATGTATCCAGTAAACATACTTAGCAATTGGTAGTGAGTAATCATCTCTTAAGTTTCCTGTTTTGTTTGTTTATATAGAAATTTCCATCATGAGATCTTTACCACCTTACCCAAGCCTCTAACAACCTGGGTAAGCAAAAGATGTGAACGGAGCATGTGCGAATCGCACCAGCATGGGAAGATTGCATTCACAGACTTTTCCAGCATGACTAGAGATTCCATGTCTAGACAGCAGCCACCACGGTCTGCCTGCAGTGTGACAAATGGCTGCATCCTGTCAGTGGGTCTCAATGCGGCTTGTTCATTGCATCAGCATCAAGTTCTGCCTAAAAGAAACATGTATCAGTCACTCCTCAAAAACAGGTGATGAGGTTAGCCTAAAATCTGCTAAAAATGAACAGTGAAACAGCGTGGTCACTTGGAATACTTCCAGGAAACAGGAGACAGATTGATTCAACTTAAGAGAAATATCTATTGCTATATAGTGATGCCTAAATTGAAGCCAGTACATTTTAGTTTGTCTTTAAGATAGATACATTTAACAGGAAGTGTCATGTTAACATAATGCAATAGTATTTATCAGATACGTATCTTAATACTTTATGGCTTTTAAGATCATTCTGACATGTTCTTTATACTTTCAAAAAAACTGAAAATGTTTTGTGTAATTGGGCAGGAGTTTTAGTTTTTCCACCATACATGTCTCTAAGTAAATTACATTGTAGTGAGTTGGTAAGAAAGAGAGAAATCTGGATTGAAAGGGAGAAAAGGTACTTTTATAAAATGTTTCATTTGAAAATGGAAGAAGAAAAACTTAGCTTCTTCTTAGGCTCACGTTTGTGTAGCTAATGTGCTTATCATTGTGTATGTCTTTTGGGAAAATCTGACTAAAACCACTGTAAGTTAACTTGTTTACTTTTACAAGAAAGGTTTTTTAATAACTACAAGTGTAATACAATATGTACTTAACAAATGATTGATTCGACATGGTCTGCTTTGTTTTAATCATCTCACATAGCCTCATCTGTGTATAATTTCAAACATAACATTTCAAAAGAGTGATAGTAACTGGACAGAAGTCTAGTTTTTACAGACATTGGTGCTAGGTAGCTATTTTATGTGATAAAATAAACATCATTTTTGAGACCCTGTGACTCTGAATGTCAGAATTAATATGGAAGAAAATGAGTTTGTAAAGAAGGTGACTGTTTCAGGAAGCAGAAGCAGCCCTGTATAGAGAAATTTAGGCTCAAAGTAAAAAAAGTAGTTCTTGGACCAGAATCTCCAAAAGACTCACTCTCATCCTTTGCGTTCAGAAGCCCAGGCTCCATCCCCAGCGCTGCATGTCCCTGAGCATTGCTGGAGTGACCCGAAAGGGACAGGCGGGGAAGAGCAGTCATTTCTTTCAGAGCTTAGTCTTTAAAGTGGGTTTTGCTGCTCTTTTTCAAAATACTTCATTTTACTACCCTGGGCATTCCACTAACCCTTTTAATCAGCGCAATGACCTAAATAGATAATACTTGATTAGTTACAGATAGCATCAGTTGTTATTAGTAAAGTCTAGACTGATGACCGTGATGGAACTTGCAAGTTTGTTCCATGGCATGATTAAAACTCGTGAAACTAAGCAACAGCTACAGTAATCCACCCAGATTTGTAAAGCCTCTATTCCCCTACTTCTGATGTACATTTCCGTTAGGTCTTTAGCCTGTGGTGCTCCATGACAACCCAGCTTGGCCCTGCAGACTGCCCGGCTCCTGATTGTCAGTTCAGTTTGCCGCAGTCTTACCTGATGCTCTTGTGTGCGTCATCCTCTACCCTATCTTTCATCCCACTTTTATTTGACTTAAACCTCCTTGGCGAATCACTTGCATACATTCATTATCATCTGCTTCTCGTGAACCAACCAAAGTTACTGACTGTGAAATTAGGAATAGTTTCCAGTTTAAGAAACTTGAAATAGAGGCCAGAGGGATATTACAGAGAGTAAGACACTTAACCTTGCTTGCAGTCAACCCCAGTTTGATCCCCAGCGCCTCATGTGGCTGGTTCCCCAAGGTCCACCAGGAGTGATCACAGAGCCAGGAGTAAGCACTACTAGGTGTGGCCCCAAAAGAAAATTAAGGTAGTTTTTAACCCCTGATATGGAATAAGACCAAAGCAGAGAGAGAAAGGTTCCAGATCACATTGTAAAATTAGAAAATTACTGGGCTTTCGGTCAGTGAGCGTGTCAGGACCACTGAGGGCTTCCAGTTCATAGTACAGGACCTGCTCACACACTCCTTCACTCACCAGCCTGAGGAGGCCACCTTTTGGCTACATGCAATGTTGGGAAATAGGAGTTAAGTTATTTGGACTCTCCTGAGGGATTAAGATGCTCTGTACCCAGAAACCACAGGAAAGAGGATCTGAAGAATTCAGATGCAAGTGGCCTCCTGGAACAGGAAAAACATTTTCCCCACCTGCTTGAATTGGTGCTTGGCCAGCTGTTTGCCACATCTGTGTGTTAGCCAGCTGCTTGTCGCATGTCTTATTCCAAAGCATGGGGGTGAAATTGGAGTGTTAACTTGGGGATGGAGAGAGAGGTTTTGAAGATGGATCCTGCCAGCCTGAGAGTTGAAACACGAGTTGGGGGCTCAAAGGGTTCCTGCAGCCTTTGCGCCTGTGGGGAGGGTTTTAGGGAGGCGCAGTGGATGAGTAGATGTGGGTCAGTACTGAGGATTAACCAGAAAAAGACAACCAAGATCTTGGGGACTGCCAGTGCCGGGGAACAGGGTGGGTGGGGCCACCAGTTGATAAAATCTGAAGCCAATTAGGGAACCTCCACGAGAAGCTGTTTCTCCATCTAGGCTGCACATGGAGTCACTAGGAAATTAAAAGCAAACAAATACCTTTTAAACCACATCTTAAGTCTAATTAAGTAAGGGGATGGCATGCTTGCTAATATTTAGCCTATGTTGAGAACCACTGCAATAAGGAAACCTCCAAAGCATCTAATTCTCAAGAGAAAGAGCAAGGGGCAAATTAAACTATAAAGATGAACCACCCTATAGTTAGAATGACCTGCATAAGGAGGGAAAATCTTCGACAGGAACCTATGAAATGTTACTAAGATAGACCGAGCTTTAGAAGCTAAGTATCTGAAGGTTTAGAAAATAATGGGCAAGAAGCTAAGTAGGGGAACCAAAACAGCTGGGGAAGACTACGCTGGCACCTAGAGAGATGCTATAGGCCTTAAAGCACTTGCCTTGCATGCAGTTGGTCTGGGCTCAATCCCTAAATTGCATAGGGTCCCTTAGCATTGCCAGGAGCAATCCCTGAACACCATTGAGTGATTCTAGAGCTACAGACCAATTATTTTAATCTTTCGTATACATCATTCTTATTTTAATTGAATCACCTTGCTATATAGACCATTACAAAACTTTTCATGATTGGGTTTCAGCCATAGAGTGTTCCAACACCCATCCCGCCACCAGTGCACGTTTCACAACACCAGTGTGCCCGTTTCCCTCCCACCACTCCCTCCCACAACCTGCCTCTATGACAGGTTTTTCTTCTCTCTCTCGCTCTCTCTTCCCCCTCTCGTGTATTGTGGTTTGTAGTACAGACCCTGAAGGATTGTCATGTATATCCCTTTATTTAATTTCAATACTCAGTTCTAGTTCTAGTCTAGTGTTACTATATCCAGCTATTATTGTCAAACTGATCACTTCTTTATCTTACCTACCCTCCGCCCCTCCCACATATACACACATGTGGTAGATTCTAACCATTGACACGTCCTCCTGGCCCCTGTTTTCCCTAGCCTTGGATATTATTAGTCTCATACTATTTTTTTTAATATCCCACAAATGAATACAGTGATTCAATATCTGTCCTCCTGACTCATTTCACTCAGCATATTTTCCATGTCCATCCATTTTCCTATACATCAGTTATAGGTCTTTGGGGTTGCATGATGTTGAGTCTTGACCTATTACAGTTCAGAACCAAGGGTCCATTAATCACATTTAGTGAACTTAAGACTGAAGTTAGGTTATTTTTACATATCTTAAATTTACTTGGGCCAGAGAGCACAAATGGCTGAAACTCACGTTTTTGCTTGTTACAGCCCTAGGTTTAATCTCTGGTACTGGGTTATCCTCCCAAACAACACACTGAGATGGGAATAGAACCAAGAACCATCAAGTGTGACCCAAAATCAAGAAGTATTAATGATCCAGAATTTTTTTTTGGCTTGGACTTTCTCTCATTATACATCTTAGAATTTTTTTCTTAGCCCTTTTCTGTGAAACTTCCCTCGTAAATTATACTAAATACAAAATGAATCTAGAGAATGTATTCTATACAGTGATACTAGTATGACTGTTATTCTAAAGGTTCCCTGTAGGTGGCATTGCTTCACTTTTTAAATGGTTCATAAAGGAAGTCGTTCAAATAGAACATATGTTTTGAAATACTTGAAGCTTTCAAAGGTGAACTAATTTAGCTTTTAAAAGAATACAATTGGAGCTGGAGAGATAGTACAGCTGGGAGTGCATTTGCCTTGCACACCCAACCCAGGTTTGATTCCCAGCACTGCATATGGTCCCCACAGTATGATCACTGCAGACCCCTGCCTACCCCACAGTATGATCACATGTGATCACTGCCTATGATCACCAGGAGTGATCGCTGAGCGCAGAGCCAGGAGTAAGTCGAGCACCCTTGGGCATGATCCCAAACTGAAATAAATAAACTTGCTATGTACTTTCAGACTACAGCATGTCAACTCAGTTCTTAGTTCTTTCAAGCTGTTGTCACAAAATACCACAGATGGGTGACATCCAAAAACAACACATTTTCTGCTTACTTTCTGGAAGCTTAAAGTTATTATCAAGGTACCTGGAGCCAGAAAGATACTGCAGTACATAAGCTATTTGCATGCAGCTGACAGGGTTCAATTCACCACACCTATATGGGCCCCCAAACTGACTGGACTGATTCCCGAACAAAGCCAGGAATAAGCCCTGAGCAACCCCAGGGCTCAAAAAACATGAAGAAAAAAAAGAGAGAATGATAGACTTTTAAATTGTATGTATCTGCTTCTCCATATGGCAGTGTAAAGTAGGATAACACTTAACTGTGTTATGTTAAACTTTCAAGGCCTTTGTTCTCAGTTGATATATTTTTGTGAATGCTAAATACTACTCTTAATGTTTAGAAGCTTAATACCTTAATCCCAATTTATTTTAATAATGAAGTCATTCCTGTTTTTTAATAAAAGATTGAAACCATGTGTATTGCCTTGACCACTTGACATCCCGTTATTCGTCGATTTGCTTGAGTGGGTGCCAGTAACGTTTCCATTTGTCCCTATCACGTGTCGGTGTAGCCCAATGGCATCTGCTTGCTCCAGGAATATGAAGAGCCTCAAACCGTTCTTTCAGGGTCTTATGAAGAAGTCTGACCATCTTGTAGGAGGGTGGCCACATGATGTATTGCCTTACGAAACAATATTAAGTCTTTTGAGGAAAAAAAAATAGAGCTAGACTTTATGCAGCTCTTATAAGCTTATATATTTGGGTACTTAGCGTATTTCCTTTAGATTATTAACTCCAATGAAGTATCTCTGGGATCTGTCAAGCTCTTGACAAGAGTGCTTTTCAATCACTTGATCACTTGAATCCCGTTATTCATCGATTTGCTCGAGCAGGTGCCAGTAACATTTCCATTAGACCCTATCACGTATCAATGTAGCCCAGTGGCATCTGGTTGATTCAGGAATATGAAGAGCCTCAAACCGTTCCTTCAGGGTCTTTACAAGGAAGTAAAGACTTCCTTGCTTTTCAATACTCTGATGATTTTTAAAAAAGTTAACTTTGGTTCTGATGTCGTTCTCTTGAGTAATAGTCCAAACCCCAGGCCTGTGTGACTCTTCCTTGCTCTCACAAATCATTGCCAGATTTGAGTATACAGTATAAACAATCCCGTTTATATGTTAAACATCGACATTCTACACCTGACTATTCTTTCAAAGGTCCGTTTTTAACGTGATCAGAAAATGCACTTGTATGGTATTGAGATGCTCCAAATAATAGGTTTTACGAAAACTTAGATGAGAAACTTCACCAATGTCAGAAGTATAATCACCTTGCAGTATGCAACTCATAGTACAGGACCGATTTCTTGAAACCTAAATTAAGAAAAGCAATTTCCTGGGGCTGGGCGATAGCCCAGCAGGTAGGAGCGTTGCCTTGCACACGGCCAGCCTATGCCGGCCCAGGTTCGATCCCCAGGATCCCATATGGTTCCCGAGCCCCACCAGGAGTGATTCCTGAGTGCAGAGCCAAGAGAAACCCCTGAGCATTGTCGGGAGTGACCCAAAAAAGAAAAAAGAAAAAAAGAAAGAAAAAGCAAGTTCCGTACTCTTCACAAATATTAAATGTTTAACTAGAGAAGGTCTTTGGATTTCAGTGACATTTATGAATGATATTTGGAAGAGGCACGGGGTGGTACACACCTGGCAATGCTCAGGGGTTACTCCTTACTCTGTACTCAGGAATTATCAGTCATTGCTCAGGGGACTATATGGGATGCCAGGGATTGAACCTGAGTTGGCCACAAGCAAGGCAAGCACTCTACCCACTGTGCTATCTCTCCAGCCCCTGAATGATTTTTTAAGGTGCTTTTATTTTTTTTATTTCAATTTAAAAAAATTTTTTTTTGCTTTTTTGGGTCACACCCAGCAATGAGCAATGCTCAGGGGTTAGTCCTGGCTCTTTGCTCAGGAATTACTCCTGATGGTGTTCGAGGGACCATATGGGATGCCGGGATCGAACCCAGGTCGACCGCAGGCAAGGAAAATGCCCTACCTGCTATGCTATCACTCCGGCCCTTAAGGTGCTTTTAAATAGCTACTTATAAGTCTTGTTACAGGATTTTTAATGTTTGTTCAAGCCTTATGTACACCCAACTCTGGTTTGAGTATCAGCATGACAGCAGGTGTGGCTCTGGGGGCCCCCACGCCTGGCCAGCATGGGCTTAATGGTCCCACCACCACAAAGCCCAAGGAGCACCACATCCTCAGGGCCTCACATTCAACAGAACAGCCTAGTTGGCTAAGAATTGCCAAGAGTGGTGCCTGAACTCCCTGAGCACTGCTTAAGAGTGTCACTTGTATCACTTGTCTTCCCGTTGTTCATCGATTTGCTCGATAGCGGGCACCAGTAACATCTCCATACGTCCTGTCACATGCTAGTGAAGCCCAAGGACATCTGCTGCTCCAGGAACATGAAGAGCCTCAAACCATTCCTTCAAGTCATGGGAATGAGATCTATAATTGTTACTGTTTTTGGCATATCAATACGACACGGGTAGCTTGCCGGGCTCTGCCGTGCGGGTAGGATACTCTTTAGTAGCCTCTCATCTTGTGCATTTATTGATGAGATGGGAAACATTGACTTTTCTGCTGGATGGAGCTCTGATGAGCTGTGTAGTCCGGATGTTGAAAATGGCGGCCCTCATGGTGTGGGGGTTCCTCTGGTTTCTTGTGAGGCTGCAGGGATGGCGGGCCAGGGCCGCCTACACTCCTGGGCACCTCATGATCAGCTGGGCACAGGGAGAGCCAGTAGCAGCTCTGCCTCATGTATCTGCTTCAGAATAAAAAAAAACCCTCAATCAGAAAGCAAATACTTCACCTATCAGACTTGTATCTAATAGTGTTGTAAACCTGAGCTCCAAGGAGAGAGGAGAGGCTTAATGAGCTTGATGAGAACAGAATAATTAGCTCTAGATTGCCCCTGTTCCAAATCCAGTCACCTTTTCATGTACCCTAGCTTCAATATTGTGTTTTCTCTGAAGTGGAAAATGGCTCATTTGATTACTACCTAATCAGTTGTTTGTCCTTGGGTACATTAAGCCCTTTGATTGTTAGTGTTTGTACAATATAAAGAGGGCTGTCTACGGGACAGAATGGAGGTGATGGTTAAACCAGATAACGTATGAAAACAAGAGATACTCTGAGAATTCTGACTAAGAAACTCCTGAAAATGAGAAAAGTGAAGTCTTCTTAAGTAAATAATATAATGCAGTCCTGGAAAAACAAACAGAAGTCATTTTTGTTGTTTTTGGTTTTGGGCATCACACACGAAAAAAGATAAGTTGGGAAAAGCTTGACAACTTATGAGTACTCCCCCAAAATTCTACAAGCTATAAACAAGATATCTACTAAGATATAAAATGTTAACTTACTGGTGCTTTGTTGCATAATTTAATTTCAAAACAAAATTAAAAACCCAGAGAAATAATCACCCCACTGAAACCATTAAGGTCCCAAATACAGCAGGTTTTTGAAGACAGGAACAGAATTTAGCAAAGAAATCCCTGAAAATTCATCAGAATACTATAAAGTGATAGAAAAATATATAGCTATTTTACTATTTCCATACTTAGCCTGAAGCTGAGGTCTTACATATAAAATATCTAGGACACAGAATGTCAAAGACCCTCAATTCATTTAAATTATCTCCTTTACGCTTCTGTCTAACCCATTCCTCCATGACAGAAGCATTGAACAGGTTTATTCATTTCAGTTCAGCCAACAAACAGGTATAATGCTAGATGTCTGGGAAAAGGCATTAGTATTCTTTTAGGTACTGGGTTAATTACATGCAATCTGAAGGTGTTCACTCGTCCGTAGGAAGGTAATATAGGTGTTTAGTTGTTTATTTTATTTTTGGCCACACCCAGTAATGCTCAGGGGTTACTTCCAGCTCTGCACTCAGGAATTACCCCTGGAGGTGCTGGGGGACAATATGGAATGTCAGGAATTGAATCCAGGTCTGCAGCGTGCAAGGCAAATGCCTACTGCTGTACAATTGCTCTGGCACCAAGGTTGTTTGTTTTTTTAAGGCTGATTTGGAAGAAGTGCAGTAATAAAGGTAAATTTTTTCTTTGCTCCTTTTTTTCCTTTTTTTTAGTATAGGGTTGAGACCACCACACAAGGCTGTGTTCAGTGAGGGCTTACTCCTGGCTCTGAACTCAGGGATCACTCTTGGCAGGACTTGGACCATATAGGGTGCCAGAGATGGAAATTGGGTCAGCTACTTGTATGGCAAGTGCCCTACCCAATATATTATCTTTCAAAGCCAATAAAGGTAAAGTTTTGTTATGATGGTAGTACAAAGGAGGCTCTGGTAAACTCTGGGTTAATCTGATTTCATAAGTAGATCATTGATTTGCTTGGAATCCACCAACCTGTTTCCACAGACATGCAATAGTTTCAAATATAGTTTGAGTCACTGGAACACAGGGCATATAAGAGACAAGCAGGGGTCAAGGGAAGGGCCTGGAGACTTGGGCGTGCCAAATTCAAGAAATCTGAGTTGGGTTCTGAATGCGATGAGAGGGTATGTACACATCTTAATCAGGAAAATCACTTGGTTCAATCATTTGGGGATTATTACGACAGTAGGCTATGATGTATGAAGCCGAGAGATCGGGAAGGAAGCGTTAGCAATGCCCTGACAAAAGACATTGGGGAGGGAGAGCTGAAAACCAGCGGTAGCAGAGGGAATGTAGATAGCATGGACTCAGTCCTCGGTGGAGCCAGCCTGAACCTGGCACAGTGAAGCAGAACCCATGGAGCAGACTGATGCAGCCCAGACCTCACACCTTGTAGTGCCCTGGGCACAGCAGAAAGGGTTCCTTTCTTCAAATACTGCCAGGAATTGTTACACTAATTTGAATTAGAGACTTTACTGCCATATGTCAGAAATGGATTGTATGTCAACTATACAATTTGGACTCTCCTTTTACAATGTTTTGTTTTACCTTCAGAGCAATAGAACTACAATATAAATGGCCCCCCTCAGAAGTGTTGTTTGTAGCTCACAGCCCCACAACCACATCCTGCAGCCCTGGTTAGACACATGTTAGAGGAAACTGAGTAGGCAGATGTAGTGAAAGAGGGGGTCTTTATAGATCATCTACCCCAGTGGTGAGGGGGATGGTTCAAGAATTCCCTGGGAAATCTCAAGACTCAGAGACTATTTGAGGGGAAAAGGAAACCAAGGAAGGTGAAATCTTGGCTTCAGGAGCAAACAGGTTTTCATTGTAAGTGGACAGTCACGTAGCTCCCATTTGTGCTGGGTGATTGCTATAATACTTAGTCACTAATATAGAAAGATGAGAGGGGATAGCCTAGCCCCTAAGTTTTTTGAAAGAAAAGAAAGACAAAATTTTTTTGGGGAAAGTGGTGTCTCACTACAAGTAAGATCAGAAGCAACTAGGCTCACAGAGCCATGGATCAGTCTTCTGTTCCAATGGCTGCTCCTTGCATTTGTTTGTGAAGGGACATGTGGAAAGGGATGAGGAAATGAAGGAATAAGGAACCAGCTCTGAAAAATGAATGTTAAGCATGGAAGTCATTTATTTTCTTGTGGGGACTGGAACTCTGCTTCTGTTTGACTTCATTCTCCTGCTAGGTTCTCCATCTCTGTGGCCCACCTCCCTGTCTACCTTACTGTCCTCTGACTGCTCCCTTCTAAATATTCTCCCTGCTAGGTTCTCCATCTCTGTGGCCCACCTCCCTGTCCACCTTACTGTCCTCTGACTGCTCCCTTCTAAATATTCTCCTAGATAGTCCATTTCTTGTGATTACACTTACAAGCGTCTAATCTCCCTACCCTACCCCTCGGCAATCTTCCAATGCACTGTCTAGATGTACTTATGACCTCATCCTTTCACTCGCTGTGTTTCCTTCCAGCTCTACCACCGCCCTCTGCTGGGGTCTCCCCCTTTCTGGTTTCACTGCCAAGCTTCAGATCAAGCCTCATTACCTCTAATTTATGCTCTTTTGGTAATCTCCCACTTTGACTATCTCTCCACATGCGTGTGCAAACAATGGTGGCAGAGCACTCTCCCTAGCCCGAGTGCCAGCCCACTCATCGTCCTGCCCAAACCCCTCTCCAGCGCCTGCCAGGTTAGTTAGAAACTCCCACATGGGTGCTCAGTCTATCGCCCACATCACTCCCTGAGCTTCCTTCCCTCCTGTCTTATCCACGGGGACACTTCTGGGCACACAGCGCACTTTGCTGCATCTGCCTTTGCTCACGAAGCTTTTCTGGATGCATGGATAGTTGCTAACTATGATTCTGTTCTCTGGGTCCTCTGATCAAAACCAACATTTTGTCCAAGATCCCCTGCATTGACCCTTCTGCCTGCCCATTGGCCAAACAGCCTCCTCTCTCGGTTTGGCTTGGAGGCGTGTCTATCACTGAAACAGGCAGGGAGAGGCACTTCCTCTTTCCTGTGGGAGTCACTGTGAACCATAAAGGAATCACTGAGCTGCCCCCAAAGTAAAGTCAACACAAAATAGCAGAGCCCGGAAGCAAAGAGAAATCAGAACACCTGCTCTCATTGGTCTGAACCTCTGAAGCCTGCCATGCTTGAAACCAGCTATATATACTCCCAGAACCCCCATTTCTATAATGGGGTCCTGCTGGTTTGGGGTGTTTCTCTTCCCCTCTACAGATAAGGTCCTGAGGGTGAAGCTTGCTAGTCTCTGCCTTCTGATCCCTGCTTGTCTCAGGAGTCTTCGCAAATGCAAATCTCCCAGGAAAAAGCTGCTTTTTGTAAACCTTCGTTTTTTTTTTTTGGTCCACACTACTGACAACCAAATCACCATACCAGTTGATTAGCCAGCTTCTCAGAACCAAGAACTTAAACTAGAAAAGTAAACAGGAAACTAGGCAGAAAACAAAAAATGATGAAGTGTGATGTGGGAGTGGCTTGATTTAAAAGTGAAAATAAAAAGGAACAAATCTGCCACTTTTTTACTCAGAACCTAAGTGTTCAAGGCTTCACCTGTCCACTCCCACCATGGGATCAAGTGGGATGGGATGGCCCAGTGGGTCTAGGGTGAGATTAAATAATCCCTATTGGGGCGGGCGATAGCCCAGCGGGTAGGGCGTTTGCCTTGCGCGGCCGGCCATACCGTCCAGGTTCGATCCCGGCATCCCATATGGTCTCCTGAGCAACGCCAGGGTGATTCCTGAGTGAGAGCCAGGAGTAACCCCTGAGCATCGCCGGGTGTGACCCAAAAAGCAAAAAAAAAAAAAAAAAAAATTCCTATTAACCTTCTTCTTCTTTTTTTTTTTTTTTTGGGTCACACCCGGCTGTGCTCAGGGTTTCTCCTGGCTCTGCACTCAGGAATTACTCCTGGCAGTGCTCAAGGGACCATATGGGATGCCGGGATCGAACCCAGGCTGCTATGGGCTGGCCGCATGCAAACACCCTACCCGCTGGACTATAGCTCTGGCCCCTTAACCCTCTTCTAAGAATATATTTTTCTACCATATTTAGCAAATTAATTTTAACAAGCAATATAAATTAGATTATTCAGTATAGGCCCAGGATAGGTCCAAACAGTAGTTGTGAAAACCTGAAATAATGATCCAAATTCGCATGTAACAAACCAGGAAAAGCTTATGACTTTATCAATACCTTTACTATTTGTACATTGCAATAATCAATACAATTAATGCCGGCTAAGGGAGCAGGCATGGGGATGGAGGGGACGGAAGGGAAGGGAAGATCTTGGGAAGGGGGAACACTGGTGATGGGATTGGTGTTGAATGATGACTGCTTGTAAGAACTGAGCTGTGAAAAACTTTGTAATTTGTAAATCACAGTGTTTAGATAAAGAGAAATAAAAAGAAGAAAGAGAGATGAGGGAAACAACTTACCTCAACTTACCTAGGAGAGGATTGTTCAGGATTCTGTGTGGTACCAAAAAGTAGAGGGTCAATTCCCCTGTGTTAACAGAGGTGTTTGAGTAGGTCTTAGTATAAATAAGGCCCAAGTAGGACTGGGCCTCTAAGAAAGTTAACCCCCTGTTGCTGCTTAAGTGTGGAACTTTCCTGCCATATGTCCTTGAATTCCCCAACTTCAAGGAAAGTCTGAGCGTCACCTACAGGTGGTTGCAGATGTGAAGATAGAGGCCAGCGTCAGGAACATACTCACCCGATATTCACTCACTGGGAGTCCTTTGGGGACGGGACATAATATCCTCAGTCATGGGATGGTACAGGGGTGTCTGGGAGCATTGACACAACACACACTTTAGCATAATGGACCGAGACTGGACAGGAGTGCAAAGGCTAAGGTGCTTTCCTAGGGGCTGGAGAGACAGTACAGGGATGAGGTGTTTGTTTTGCACAGCCAAGCCAAGCCTGGCTCAATCCTAGCACCACGTACGGAACTCTGAGGCACTGCCAGGAATGATCTTTGAATGCAGAGCGGGACTAAGTCCTAAGCCCCACTAGATGCAGCCCCCAAAAGAAAAAAGGTACTTTTCTAGCATTCAGCTGCACCTGCACCCTGGCACCCCTAGATGGGTCCTGAGCACATACCCTAGTGTGGCCCCTGGCAATATCAAGAGTAGCCCCAAACCAAAAATAAATGTAATTAATTGTCTGACATAGTCACCATATTTTTTAAAAAACTGAAGTGAACTTTTAAAACTGGCTCTAGATTTGGCGCTGCCAATATAATTTATTTTCATATATTATTCTGAATAAGATTGTTTTTGATTCTGATAAGATTGTTTTTGTTTTGTTTTGATTTTTGAGCCATATCTGGCAATGCTCAGGGGTTACTCCTGGCTCTGCATTCAGGAACCACTCCTGGCAGTGTTCAGGCACCATATGGGATACTGGGAATTGAACCCAGTTCAGCAGTATGCAAGGCAAATGATGCTGCGCTATCTCTCTGGCTAGTAAGGTAGTATTTTTAAACTGTTGTTTATTGTAATAGGATGCCTGGAATTCTGGTGTTGTGACTATACGTTATCCCAAAACCAAGTTGGAAAGAAAACTAAAATCAAAGCACAATTATAAAAAGTTTCCAGAATGATCCAAGGGCTAATTTATGAAAGACATAAAACAACCACTTACTTATTTCCACAGTAGGGTTCTGAGTTATTTTAAAGCCACCCTGATGAATGACAGATGATTGGCTGCAGTTGTAGGAGAGTTAAATTACCGACCAGTAGGAAATCGGATTTACTGCTGGAGTTGTATATGGATGGGCTTAAAATTGCCGAAATTGAAATTAAGTATTGCCTTATGTGATCTTGCTTAATGTAATCAGAGACACATAAGACCTAAGCAAATATTGCTGCTTAGCAATTCAGAGTTTTGCAGTCAGATAAAGATCTCTGCCCAGATCAGTGAAATGTGAGTATACAGAGTATGCTTCTGTGTGTGTGTTTGTATGTGTATGTGTGTGTATATACATATGTATGTGTGTGCAAGGAAGAAAAAAAGCACTACGTGTAGGTATGTAATTGATAAGGCTCAAGCCTTTATTTTTATTTTCTCTTGTTATTACCCCCTCTTCTTTGTTTTTGGTTTTGAGTCATATATTTAGGATCACTCCCAGAGGCACCTGAGTGATCGTGGCAGTGCCAGGACGAAACCTGGGCCTCTCCCGGCACTGAGCATTGCTCCAGCCCTCTGAGCTCTCTCCTTGGCCCTTGGATGCTGTTTCTTACAATGAAAGACTCTAGAGTCGCTTTTCTCAAGTGGGAGCCCTATGGCCCTGTGGGGACACCCAGGATATTCCAAGAGGACCACTGATGAAAAATGGGGAGCAGGGCTCAGGACTAAAGAGAAAATTGATTGTTACAGGAAGTAACAATCATAAAAGGACAAAACAGTGGCGGGAAATGAGAGACACTGCTCTAGGGGCACAGACATAATGTTCTATGTTATGCCTATAGAGAGCTTCGAGAAACAACCCAGCAAAGCAGCACTATTTGCTGTCCTTCCACCAGGACCTTGGCAAGGCTATTGCAATTTAAAGAGATTCCAGAGCTCTAATCAGGAACCCCTGGTCAGGAGGATGAAATTCCTCTATTCGGAAATGAATCTTCTCCAGGAACACTTCAACCACGGCTTTCCTGACTCTCACTCATCTGGAACATTTTGCTCCCATCATCGCAATCAATCAACGACAGGCAGGCCTTGAGCACGATAAGGAGGTAGCAGAGCCCCCTGGAGTCCCTCTGTGTCTCCTCATTAAAGGTTTGCCTCTATACCATTCGGTACCCACTTCCTGGACAGGAAAGGAGTCAGGCGAAGAATGAATAAGTGCCTCGGCTGTGGGCTCGCAGCAGGCCCTAGGACTGGCCCTGGGCCCCAGGTTGAAAACTTTTATTTTCTCTTGTTATCCTGCCACCCCCTCCAACTAGTCTACCTATAAGAACCCATTCCCTTTCGTCAGATGGAGTCAGGGTTCGGCCATTCCCCTCTCCATTTTGTCGAGCCTGGTCGCCCGCCCAGGAGCTGCCCGGGGGCCATCGGCCCATAACATGAAGCGGCTGGGGAGGCTGGAACTCTGCTCGCCCGGCCCAGCTGAAGAGGGGACCCCAGGAGGGCAGACGGGTTTTGGGTGTTGGCCCGTTGCCTCTGGGGGGTCCCGGAAGCAGCTGGATGAGACTCGCCCATCACACTAGCCACCATTTTCGCTATCCGGACGCTGGGAAACTGCCTCACGACCAGATCAACAGAGCAAAACCAGTTTGAGCCCAGTACGTGCGGCTGCTTGCGGCCGTGCAGTCCATTAAAATAGTGGAAACAGTAATGTCTTTTAATGCATTGAATTCCACGAAGAGAAGGAAAGTTTGGCGGGAGGGAGAGATAAAGAGGAGAGAAATGACATACAGAACCCACCAAGTAGTTGAGGTGTGGGAGGGGAGGGAGGTGGGGACATTGGTGATGGGAGATGGGTTTGGGTGGAGGGATGGGTGTTGGAACACTGTAGAACCAAAACTCCACATGAGCATCTTTCAATTGTATGTCTAAAATGGTGTAACACTGTTGGTGGGAATGTCGACTTGTACAACCTTTCTGGAAAACAATATGGACATTCCTCCAAAGACTAGAAATTGAGCTCCCCTTTGACCCAGCCATACCGCTCCTGGGAATATACCCTGGAAAGCCAAAAGCGCACAGCGGAAACACAATCCACTTTTATTTTCATAGCAGCACTGTTCACAATAGCCAAAACCTGGAAACAACCAGTATGCCCGAGAACTGATGACTGGATAAAGAAACTGTGGTACATCTACACGATGGAATACTATGCAGCTGTCAGAAAAAATGAAGTTATGAAATTTTGCTATAAATGGATGGATATGGAAAGAATCATGTTGAGTGAAATTAGTCAGAAGGAAAGGGAGAGACATAGAATGACTGCATTTATTTGCATGGCATAAATATACTAGGTGATCTTACCAAAAGTGGAAATTACCACAAGCGTGTGGGAGTCAGAGGTTGGTTTAGATAGAGAAAGGAACATGAGTGAATAAATGTCTAAAGTTCTGATGCTAACATAGAACTGAGCATTAAGGACAGACAAAAAAATGCAAATGATGGCTTCTAAGTGTATCGTGAGTGCAACCCACAATGTGTGGGAGAAGGAGGAGAGAGAGAGGGAGAGGAGAGGAGATAAAGAACCTGCCATTTAGGCGGGATGTGGGAGGGGAGGGAATTGGGGACATGGGTGGTGGCTGAGGGGGCACTGGTGGAGGCGGGGTGCTGGAACACTGTGTGACCGAAACCCCCAAGTGTGAACAACGTTGTAATTGTATATCTCACGGTGGTATAATAAAATGTTTAAAAAAAAAAATTTAAGAAAAAAAAAAATAAAATGGTGTAACAATATTTGGGGGAATAATAAAATCGGGAAAAAAAAGAATGAGAGCATAAAAAAAAAGAACCCATTCCTTAAAGGGGAAAGACAAGAGGCCAGAGCTGGGCCACCCAGACCCATTGGGTCTCCTGTCTGCAAGATGGGGCCAAGATGGTGACCGTGGTGATAGTGTTGTGGCCCCCTGCGGCTTGTTTAGGGCCCAGAAACAGGAAAGTGGCTGCGCAAAACCAAGGTCAAGTTAGCAGCTGATTGGAACGTGGATTCTGATGCTTGGTGCTCACAGTTACTAAAAGGCCTGGTTCTTGCTTCCCCTTCTTTGCTGAGAACTAGCAGGGTCAGGTCTCCAGGAGTGTTTGCAGTTGGGGGCTGGACTGCAGCTCCAGCCAGCGGGGTTTTAGCAGAGGGTCTAGAGGCGGGGGGGTGTGGAGGAAAGGGTAGCCCATGAATAAGCCTCAGCAGCTTCTGTAGCTTGCTTCCTTTCAGACCCTCGTCTTGGGCTGGATCTTCTGTCTCCGTCTCCTCTTTGCCTCCACCATCTCTCCTTGTGTTCAGTGGGTCAAACCCTGGGAGAGGCTCCATGGACTCCCCAGAGCACTGTCAGCTCTTCTACATAAAAGAGCTCATTCCTTAAAGCAGGGAGGCAAGAGGCCAGAGCTGGGCCTCCCACGGGGCTTCCTCTCATCCTGTTCTCCTTCCTTCTCTCCCTTCCTCCTCCTCCATAATCATGTAGCAATATATTATTACTTTCATTATTACTTTTATTGTTATGCCGATTACTGAAGCCGAGTAATGACCAGGTTCTCCAAGTGTGTTTCCTTTGATTCCTCCAGCCTGTTAAATGGGTCTTATTTTATTGTTCCAGGAAGACTTTAGGACTGCAAGTTTTCCTAAGAAGGCTCTAAATGCCACTTGAGCTGGTGCTACTCCAGTGGACTTTGATGGGTGATGGGGTCCTTCCGGGTCAGGTCTTCAGAACAGACTTTTCCTCCACAACTCAGGGAGGGTTTGGGTGCAGGAACTGGCCAGTGTTTCCTCCTGTGTTTGGGTGTTTCACAGGGCTGGGAGAGGCAGTTCTGAGGATGCCCGTGGTCTGCTCCTCAGGGCATGAAGGAAGGAGACCAACCATCCCAAAAACAAAAACAGGGACAAGGGGTGGGGCTGAAGTGGGGTGGGGGGAGGGGCAGGAGCACGGAGAGAATCAATCACAAGCATCAGCCTCAGAGTGGAAGGGACTGCAGGGCCCTTGCCAGGAAAGCCAGGACCAGGCTCTGGCTTAATTTTTTAATGAATCACTATGAGATAGACTATTACCAAGCTGTTCGAATAGATTTCAGTCATACAGTGTTCCAGCACCCATCCTTCCACCAGTGTGCATTTCCCACCACCAATGTCCCCAGTTTCCCTCCCCAAAGGGCAGCTATGGCAGGCACTTTTCTTTCTCACTCTCTCCCTCTCCCTCTCTTTGTGCATTGTGGTTTGCAATCCCTGAAGGGTTATCATGCGTATCCCTTTACCTGCTCTCAATACTGAGTTCTAGCATAGTGTTACTATTTTCAGCTATTATTATCATGCTGTTCCTTCTCTACCCCCCCACCTACCCTCTGCACCCCACATATTTGCGGTAGATTCCAACCCTTGACAAGTCCTCCTGGCCTATTTTCAAGCTCTGGCTTTAGTCCCCTGGACACTGGGAAGACACCAAGAAGGTCTTGGGGACCCATACTGCTCCGCCTGTTCTGAGAGATCCCTTGTTCCCGGCTGCTCTGTCCACCCTCCCACCACCTTCCCTTTCCAGGACCGTCTTCCTGTCTACCACATAGAAGGACCCAGATCCTAATGACCCGCATCCCTTTAGGAGCTCATGGCACAAGGGGACCCTTATGTGGCTTTGCACTGACTGTGACTTATTGATGGGCCAGATCCAGGAGGTGTTCATCTAGCACAGGAAAGAGCTAAAGGGGAAAAGATGGGGATTAGTAACTCATGGATGAGATGTAAAAGCATTTTACCCACTCTGGTTCAACATACCCAATAGTTGGTTCTCAGTCAAGAGCATTACCAATTCACTCTATGCCCATGATTAGCAAATCCCCGTCAAAGGTACCAAAATAACCACTTTATTGAAAGCTTGTTTCAGGGGATGAGAAAACCGGAAGGACTGTCAGAGCCCACCATCCCACCCAATCTGGGTTCTGTTTGGAGCCCCCACCCCGCCACATTAGGGAAAGCAGTCTGCTCTGTGTAAGAACCACCCATCCGAGTATCAAGCTTAGTAACGACACCCTCACAGAACCATCCGGATAATCTTTGCCCAAATAACTGGCACCATGTCACAGCCAAGTTGACCCATAAGTTTAATGGCCGCACCTCAGGCAGTTCCATTGAGAAAGAGCATGACTGTGTGGCTCCACCCAGAGCCCTTAACCCCCTGCTGCCTGGAGCGGAGCAAAGGGCTGTCGGATAAGGCTGAATATGGGGCTGACCCTCTATCCCTGCTCCTCTAGAGTGAGAAATGCTGTTATGAAATAGTTCTCTTTGTTTTTCACCTTATTCATTTCTATTTAGTTTGTACTGTTGTATGTAAGCTTTTCTTTTGCTTTGTGGGTTTTCCCCATTTTTTTAAATGTTTTTTAGGCCATAGGCCCCTGCGCTGAGGGGCTGTTCCTGGCACGTCACTTGAGGGTCACCTTTAGCAGTATGTTTAGATTCAGGTTTATTTAATGTTTGCTCATTATTTGAAAAATCAGCCTTAATCAGATGAGTGAAAAAAGAAGTTGTGGTATGTACGTCACACAATGGGATACTACACAGCTGTAAAGAAAATGGAATCTTGAAGTTTGCTGCAACCTGGATAGAACTTGAGGGAGTTATGTTGGGTGAAATGCGTCAGAGGGAAAAGGACAAACACTGGTTGATCACATTCATCTGTGTGATATAGAAAAAAACAAACACAGGAACAGCAGAAACACAGGAACAAGGACAAATGATTGGCCTTGCAGAATGAGAGGACTTGAATTGGCATAAGGACATCTATGGAAGGACTTGGGCTCTCTGGCTTGGTTGCGGTGTGGTGATTGTACAACAAAACCATCAACAGCAATATTGTAACCATGTTATCTAAACAGCTATGGCAATAACAATACAATAATTCTTGTTGCATCAGAACTGCTAGTAGATTTTGTTTTATTTTTGTCTTTGGATCACACCCAGCTGTACTCGGGGCTTAGTCCTCGCTCTGTGCTTAGAGATCACTCCTGGTGGGCTCAGGGGTGCTGAGGATTGAACCCAAGCTGGCTGCAAGCAAGGCAAACATCCTACCCACTGTACTATCTTTCCGGTCCTCAAACTAATAGACTTTATAAACACTGCTTCTATGTAGAAATGGCACAATACCAGATGCTCGGTTCTGCGTAAACTGTCATCACCTTGAGTGTCAGGGAAAGGGCACACCTTTCTTCTGGTCTTGTGACACCACCACTTGGTGGCAGCGTGCCTGAAGTGTAGGGACAGAAATCAGCCTCTTCACTCTTAGAACAAGACAGAAATCAGAAGGTTAACAGCTCTCTGGCAGAATTAAGATTCTTACAATCATTAAACTATGCGTGCTAGCTCAGCAATAGAAATTCTCTCCTTGTAACCAAAGTGAATAATAACATAATAGGAAAATATTCAGCTGGCCAGATAGATGTGGAAGGAGAAAGTATAAGAAAATGAATGCTTTAACTTATATTACACTCTAAGATTTAAAAGTCTTTACATTCATCTTACTTGATTTGATTTGGTTGTAAATTTTACCCCATGGAAAGTGGTGTGTGTTTGGACTGCTGGTGCTCAGGGGCTAATCCTGGTTCTGTGCTCAGGAGTGACCCCTGGTAGTGCTCTGGGACGATATGTGGTGTCAGGGATTCAAACTGGGGGCAGCCACATCGCAGGCAAGAGCCTTACTGTGGCACATTTTGGTCCCTATTCTCGTTGAGATGCATGGGGGTAGTGATAGGGAAGACCAGTCCCAGATAGTTTTTCTCCAGTATCATCATTAGCCCAGTAATTTATTTTTCTTTTGGGGTTACACCTGGCTACTGTGCTCAGAAGTTATTCCTGGCGCTATACTTAGGAATTACTTCTGACGGTCCTCAGGGGACCATATGGGGATCGAATGTGAGTGAGCAGCATGCAAAGCTAGTTCCCTGCTGCCTTACCCACTGTGCTATCACTCCAGCCCCTAGATCAGTACTTGTTAGAGGACTGAAACTCACAGCTGGGGCCTGGTTAGGGTGGAGAATAATGGGGGAGGGGGTCAATTCTTGCTAATTGACCTAACCCAAAGAAAAACAGAGTTCATAACAACATCTGTTTAGATTTCGTTTTTGCATTAGTTAAATATGCACGCCTGCCCAGAACTGACAGAGTAGACAGAAGGGAGAAGAAACTTGAACACTTCACAATTCACGATTACAGTCTTTCTTACCACCAAGACTACCTCCGAAACTGTAAGCTTGGAAGTAGAGGGGTGAGGCAAGGAGGAGGTTGCTGAGGGCAGGGTCCTCCTTGAGGGAGAGCAACACCCCTCAGAACTGTATCCAAGAAAATCTGCTTTTGACTGCCCACAGATTTTCTGGGAAACTCGTCTGCGGATGTAAGAGAGACACTGGCCTTTTTGGCAGCTTAGTATTTTCTGGAGGGAACAGTATAAATCAGTTTGGGGATTAAATTCCAAATTAAAATGGAAATGAAAGGTGTGTGACGTGACTTTTTGTGGACGGTTCACCTTTTCAGGAGGTCAGCACAGCCAGCCTTGCAGGGAAGGAAAATGTCAGACTTGTTTGCAGATGGAGGTAGAGGATGTACCTTGGGTCCCGCCTTCCTGCTAGGCGTGGCCTTACTCTGGAATAACTGCCGAGAGCCTCTGCAGGGCACCTCTCCCTGTAAAAGTCACTTCTGTGTTTTTTTTTGGAATTTGAATGGCCTCTCAGTCAGTGTTCGTGGTGTCCAGGGGCCTCTCCCAGCCATTCTCTCCCATGGGTGAAATATTTAATGCTAGGGTAGAGTCTGTGGGGCTCCTTAGACCATGCAGTACTGGGAGTACTGGGGAGTCTCCAAGGGTGCATCCAGTCACACTGAGGGGCCACGCAGTGCTGGGACGGGGGTTGAACCTGGTCAGGCATGTGCAGGAGTGTCCTAACCCTCCTTCCCTGCCCCTCCAGCCAGAGCAGGATCCAACAAACATCTGCCTGAAAGCATGTGGCTAAGACTGACAGAGAGAACAGTGCAAGTTAGGGTTGGTAAGTAAAATATAGGATACTTTTTACATGTGATGGTTTCATAATTAATAAATAAATATTAAAATTAAATACCAGGGACTGGAGCGATAGCACAGCGGGTAGGGAGTTTGTCTTGCATGCAGTTGACCTGGGTTTGACTCTGGTATCCCATAAGATCCCCTGAGAACTGCCAGGAGTAACTCCTGAGTGCAGAGCCAGGAGTAATCCCTAAGTGTTGTTTGGGTGTGACCCAAAAAAAAAAAGTAAAATTAAATACTAGCATTTATTTTAAAATGTAAATATGGGGCGGAGCGATAGCCCAGCGGGTAGGCGTTTGCCTTACTGCGTGGTCGGCTTCTGCCGGCCGGGTTCGATCCCGGCATCCCATATGGTCCCCCAAGCACCACCAGGAGTAATTCCTGAGTGCAGGGCCAGGAGTAGCCCCTGAGCATTGCCGGGTGTGACCCAAAAAGGCAAAAAAAAAAAAAAAAAGTAAATATTTATGAAATAACTCCTAGTGTAGGATTCTCACTGAGTGCCACGCCCCTCCTTCTCTGCTCTGTCTACTGCCCTTGGAATTTGCTGAGGACCTAGCAAGTCCCCACACTGCTCGCCTGTCTCTGAGGCCAGAGGCCAGCTCACACAGTGGCTGAGGGGCAGTGCTCCTGCCTGGGGAGGCCAGTCCAGCCTGGGCGGCACTGTTACCCGGGGATGCAGTGCATGGTGCTGGCAACTAGCTCACTCCCTTTGGCTGACCTGAGCGTTCACCTTTTCCAGAGCCATGAATGAGCATCGCCTTCTCCTTCATCCTTTGGGAAACCCAGAAGAAGCTGCTAATGACAATAAATGTGTGTGTTTCTGTGTCTGCGTATGTGAGTCTCTGAGCTCTATTTATCTCCACTCTCTGACTTACAAAGGTGATTCCAAAGACATTCTTTAATGTTCTAAAGAGCAGTTCTATGTGCTCTAAGTACACTCTGTATGAATAGTCTGTCTGATTAGGGGACAGCAATTAGGGGACAGTTCTAATTTTTCTGTGCTCATTTTCAAAAAATGAAATCTGTTCCAAGAGATCATGAATGAGATTATGAGTGTGTGCATGTGTTTGTGTGTGTGTGTGTGTGTGAGAGAGAGAGAGAGAGAGAGAGTCAGAGAGACAGAGACAGAGACAGAGAAACAAGGAGAGGTACAGACAGAGATAGAGAGGAGAGAATTTGGCCAAGTTCTAAAGCAGGGGTTAAAGATAAAGGCTCAGAAAATGTAGTTGTGATAAACCCAGACCCAAGGGAGTGCCTGAGAACCAAACACTGAAAGTCAGGCATGTTGGTCTCCCCATTCAATCTTACCTGGGGCCCGACACAAGCTTAACTAACACGCAGGAAGGAAAAAATCAGCCTAATCTCTCCCAAGTGAAATTTTTGAGAAGGAAATAAAAGCTGAAAATAAAAGATCAGAGTTTCTATTTGCCCAAGAGCCTCTCAAGGACTCCTGAGTGTTTTCATAAAATCATTACAGCTCAAATAAAATTAAAAAATTGGGAATCCAAGTTTTAATGTGAAAGTGGATTTTCCTGTGCTTGTGGATTCTTGAGAATCGCATGAAAGATTAGCAAACAAAACTAGGATGAAGTCAAGTTAATTTATTTGTACAGATGGATCCAGGTCCCTCCCAGATGTCTAGGCCTCTCCATTATCCATGGACGGTGTCCTGGTCCTGCCTGTAATGCTCCCCGCTCCAGTTTGTCTCATGCCTTCCACTCCACTCCCATGAACTATAGCCAGGTCCTGTTCCTACGCTGCTCTCTCTCCATCCCACGTACACTTACCCAGCCTCCTATGACCTGCCTGAAACCTGGGCCTCCAAGCCCAGCCCTTCACCTCTTTCTGCCTTTGCCAGACTCGCGTCGCCTACCAATACCGGGTCCTGTATCTGGGCATACCACCCACCTGATCCTGTGAGTGAGAGAGGGAGCTGGCAAGAGAGTGAGAGAGCCAAGAGAGAGAGAAAGGTAAAGAGCCTGCAAGACGGCCCCCTCTGAAGGAGGGAGAGCCTGGGCTCCCTTTTCAAATCCCACCTCCCAGGCATCTCCTTTCTGATTGGCTGCTTGTTTCCTGGGTGGGATAATTGGCTAAAGTGACCTGACAGTTCTTCACCTTAGCTCCAGCTGTATCACAGGGCCACAGTGCCATCTCGACACACACCGCATGTGAAGAATCTCACACGAGGCTCGAGAAGGAATGGACCTGAATTTACAGACAAGTACAGAGTTCTGAGAAGCCCTAGTGATCCAATCCAGGCGTCTTGTACAGAAACACTGGACTCTCACTCTGGCCTTTCCCCTGGCCTTCTTTGTGTTTCTGAAAAATCAATAGCTACTTCAAAGGTTTATTGTGAGCATTTTGTGCAGAGATGGTTGTAAAGCACTTTACGCTGAGCTCTCAGTGAAAGGGACTGTTCAGGCTCTCTTGCTATGTCTGGGTTTCTGAATGCGGTGGTGAGGTCGGGGTCAAAGGGTTGTGTTTCTCTATAGACCAAAGAAAAGAAGCCTAACTTCCTGGGACAAGAGTCATATTGACAGAGAAACTTTAGGAATGGAAAGAACCTCTCAAACACTCTATTCCAACCCTTTCTTTTAAAGAGATAAAACTCTGACTCAAATGGGAGTGGGGGGGCCTTGCTCAGGATCCCCCAACTACCTGGGTTTCTAAAGCCCCTCTTATTTTCTATACAAGGGAGAAGTAGCCAGGTTTTTAGTCTCCACACCCACTATAGTGATGTCTGCTATAGCAGCAACAGAAATTTCTAACACACCAACCCACCAGCCCCAGTGCTCCTGAGTCTTTTCAGACACCCCGCTATCGCTGCTGCCACCCCCAGTACCTGAATGTTTTGTATATGAATGTAAGTGTCACATTCTCTACTCCTGAGAGAACTAAAAATTAAGTACAAAGGCAAGTCTGGGTTTGAATCTAATGACTGTGGGATTTCAAAATGATCTTGAGATAGTTGAAGAGTTTACATTAATTGCATTGCAGTGGAGGATGTTGCCTAAGAAAACTGCTCTGTTGGACTGAGGAGACAAAGATCATGTCTGTTATTTTAGCTTGTGGCTTCAGGGGATTTGGAGGGGGTTGGCATGAGGGTTTTGCAGATTTTTTTTATGCTTACTGTGCAGAAACATGGCTTTCTGAAATTGAGAGTGGATTGACTCTGATAAAAAATTTAATATGTATTTTATCTTTATTTGTTTAATCTTGATAACATCTTAGGAGATAGATGCTAGACTTATTTTACAGGTGACAAAAATAAAATCAGTGAGAAGCTGATTCAAGGTCAAATAGCTGATAAATGGCGTCCCAGGACCAAATCTTATCAGCAAATACAGAACCTGTTTTTTTATCTTTTTTGTAGTTAAGGTAGCATGTTACTAAAGTGTTAATGTTTATGCTTTTTGTTGTGCCAAGATTATCACACCTCCATCACCACCAATGTGCCAAAGATCCTTTCCTCTGTCTTTATGCCACCATAACTTACCACTTCCCTTACCCCAGCCACCTCCCCCAAAACTCTCTTCAACACCCTGCCATCAAACTTTGTAACTTCAGCTCTGTTGTCAAAATCCAAGGACTTGTTTCCATCCCTTTGCTTAATTTCTTTCTTTACCACATCTGAGTGAGACCATCTGGCATCTGTCCTAACTCTGATTTATTTTACTTAACCTGATACCCTATAGTTCAATCCGAGGTTGTAGCAAAAGTGAAGACCCTTTTCTACTCTACAACTACTCTGCCTAAGTAGCACACAGTTGCATGTATATATTTCAATTTCTGTATTCACTCATCTGTTTTGAGGAATTTGTGTTATTTCCAGATCTTATATTATAAATAGAGTTGTAATTAACATAGATGTGCAAATATTTTTTAATTAATTTTTTTGTATTTTTAGGATAGATGCCAAGAAGTACAATTGCTAGGTTATTAGGGGAGTTCTGTTTTTAAATTTTGAGAAGCCTCCAATCAGTTGTCTATGGAGTCTGAGCTGGACAGCAACCCACCCACAGTGAATTTGCAGAACCTTGCTCTTATCCAAACTTTGTTCTGCTTCCTTGAGCAAGTTAAAGTGGTAAACCTAAGAGAATGGAAGCTCTAGGCATTCTTCACAAACACGCTTTTCATGGATTTATGACTGAGTAAGTGGATGATGGGAAATGGCCCCCAATGCCCTCGTCTGGCTACACCCTAAAATACTGTTAGGATAGAAATCCCCTGGAAACATGGGTGAGGTATTTTATTTTATAATCTCCAGTATTCACTCCTTTCTTTATGCTGTAAGACCACAAATGGGGAAAAGAAGAAAGAAAGAAAGAAAGAAAGAAAAGAAAGAAAGAAAGAAAGAAAGAAAGAAAGAAAGAAAGAAAGAAAGAAAGAAAGAAAGAAAGAAAGAAAGAAAGAAAGAAAGAAAGAAAGAAAGAAAGAAAGAAAGAAAGAAAGAGAGAGAGAGAGAGAGAGAAAGAGAGAGAAAGAGAGAGAGAAAGAGAGAGAGGAAGGAAGGAAGGAAGGAAGGAAGGAGGGAAGGAAGGAAGGGAAGGGAAGGGAAGGAAGGAAGGAAGGAAGGAAGGAAGGAAGGAAGGGAAGGAAAGAAAGAAAGAAAGAAAGAAAGAAAGAAAGAAAGAAAGAAAGAAAGAAAGAAAGAAAGAAAGAAAGAAAGAAAAGAAAGAAAGAAAGAAAGAAAGAAAGAAAGAGAGAGAAAGAAAAGAAAGAAAGAAAGAAAGAAAGAAAGAGAGAGAAAGAAAGAGAGAGAAAGAAAGAGAGAGAAATAGAGAGAGAGAGAAAGATTAATTTGGAGTTTGCCATGATGGAGAACTTGTCCTTTCGGGGCTGGAAATTTGGGCTGAGAGCGGGCAGCAGAGAACTGGGCGTCAGGAGTCCTGGGCCCCTCCAGGAATAGTGAAGGTCGTTGCTGAGGTGAGTAAGCAAACCTGAGACCTTCAGACTCAAGTTGACCCCAAGGATGAAGCTGACATCCCAGCTCTAAATAGAACACGGGGGGAGGCCCCAGATCCGAGCCCCACCTTTTGGAGCGGCCCCACCGTCCCCAGGCCCCTGGCTGCTCTGTTCAGTTCATGCTCTGTTATTGTCTGTCTTCAAAATTTCCTTTCCTCCCCACCCCTTTGACTGCTGCTGCAACAACAGGATTACACCGGTTGAAGGACCTATGGGAGAAGGGTCTCACTGTGTATGGAGTGAGTGTACAGGTGTCAGGGGTCCCAAACAGCAAAGCCGCGAGCACCTTAGCAGCACCGAGGCATGTTAGCAGCACTGAGACGCCCGGCCTCACTCCTACCTGGCAGGCGCCTCCCCAACCTCAATTCCCAAGGACTGGCCTCAGAACCCACAGCTTCTGCCTTCTCTGTATTCAAGCATGTCTGTAAATGCCTGGGATTAGTGGATGCCAGCAACTGCGATCTTTTACCCGACTGGGCCTACCAGCCAGGTTTCCCGCGGCTCAAGGGTCAGAAACAAAGAAGCAGAATTGTTCCATCCCGTGTACGGAGGTCTACCCAGAGGCTAAGCTGCCTGGTGTGTCCAGGGTTTCTATAACTGGAGTTAAATGAGGTCATGGGAAAGTGAAAGAGAAAGAAGAGATCAGGCCATTTCCCAGGGCAACAGGGACAGAGAGTAGAGGGTTGATAACACCCAGGCTCCTCTCTGCCTGTACCGCAGATGACACTACAGGACCCCAATCTTCTTTCATTTATTTATTTATTTTTTGGTGTACACATTCGTCAGTGCTCAGGGCTTACCCTGACTCTGTGGTCAGGAGTCAGGAGTCATTCCTGGCAGGGCTCAGGACTTTATGAGGTGCCGAGAATTGAACCCGAATCAGGGTGCTTGCCTTGCACCCTACCTGCTGTACCATGACTCCAACCCTGCCCCCACCACTTCCTTTAGGAGAGGAGTGTTAGGTCTTAACTCATCTCCATTGAAGGGGGGAGCAGGTTCCCAGTTGGAGCACCAGCTCAGGACCAGGTTGGACCCTTTGCAAGCCCTCTGAGCAAGAGCTAGTGACAGCACCTCCTGGAGTCTCAGTCTCTTAATGCTGCGGTACAGACACATCTGGCTTTGTGGGAAGGCCCCGGAGTGCATCTGAGTGCATACCACTTGGAACTCTGAGAGTGCTCAGGTATTCTGGGTTCTGCGTTCACAGGGGTTCCCTGGGGAGCTGACTGTCAATTCCTTCACCTAGAATGAGAGCCACATAACAGAGTAGAATTTGGGCTGGAGACTTGGTACAGGGGTTAAGGCTCTGGTCTTGCCCACTGCTCTGACCCTGGTTTGATCCCCAGCACTGTATCTAGTCTACACACACACACACACACACACACACACACACACACACACACACACACACACACACACCAGCCCTGTCAGGAGTGACCCCTGAGCACATCATCAGAAATAAGCCCTGAGCACTGCTAAGTGTGCCCCCACTACCCAACCAAAATAAGAGGGTGAATTTATTTCCCCTCTGCATCTGGGTTTAGTGCGGACCCCCTCCTCCCAACGAAGGCACAAGGCCTGTCCGCACCCTCACCCCTGTGAAAGTGACCTTATTTGGAAACAGACTCTGCAGGCACGATGAGCTGAAGGCTGAGGTGAGACCATCACAGATTGAGGGTGGGCCCTGGGTCCAGAAGGGCATCCTCATAGCAGAAAGGAGAAGGGGCGTCGACACACACTGGGGAGAGGCCATGTGTAGGGGATCTGACACACACGCAAGGGGTGGAGAGGCCACGTGCCGACAGAGCAAGCCGAAGTCCACAGTCGCCGAGCCTGAGTTAGCCCCAGGGAGGGGATCTCCTCAGACCTCCCAGGAACCCACTGTCGCACCTGGATTGTGGCTCTCTGTTCTTCAGAAGTGTAAACCAGCCGGAGGCATGTTAAGTCATTGACGGTGCGGTGGTCTGCTACAGAAATGTGTTTGGCTCCTGGCAGCGGGGGCTGCCAACCAGCTCCCTCACCATAAGACACTGGGCTGTCAGTGCCCCTTGGCCAGCATTCTTGAAGCTGTTACTGGGCAGCTTTTTTCAGTTTTTGCTTCTGCTGCTCTGTCTCAGAAGCTGTGATGAGTTCCCGTTGAATCCAAATCCCATGTAAATGTGTGCTTGCAGGCTATGACATTTTGTTCTTGGGAGAAAGGACTGGACAGTCCCATTTTCTTTTGGTTTTTATTCTAAAAAACAGTATTTTATTATACCACTGTGAGATATACAATTACAAAGATATACAATTAAAAAGTTCATATTTGGGTTTTGGTCATACAGTGTTGCAGCACCCGTCCCGCCACCAGTGCCCATCTCCCACCACCAACGTCCCGGTTCCCTCCCCCTCCCCAGCCCACCTCCATGGCAGGTTCTGTATTTCTTTCCCTTTCTCTCTCTTTCTCTTTTCCTTCCCTTCCAGACTATGGATTACAGAACATACATTAAAGGGTTGTCATGGGTATCTTTTTGCCTGTATAGGACAGTCCCATTTTCTAGGGCTGTCAAATTTATCTTATTTTTATAATAAGCAGAGTACTTGTGTGACAATTGACAAAAGCAAACCACTCTTGATAATCTGTCTTCTAGCTAGAGCTGTGATTTTTTTTCTTTTAATTGTAGTGTAGGTACCATGATTACAGCAGCACCAATGTGAGTACTGCTGATGCACCAAATGACTGCGCTGCAAACATAAGCAGAACATTAGTCCCAGAGCAGTGAGGACGCCTGGGGTCACGTCAGAGTATGCAGAAGGCTGGTTTCCTACGGTCCATGAACTCTGGCCTTTATTGGCTCTGTGCGCGTCTGACACAGCGATTCTTATTCACCACACCCAACCATGGCGCTGGAGCCCCAGCATGTGGACACACAAGCACTAAAGCCCTGTCTCTCCAGCTGGCACACAATAGGATTTCCTAGAGATTTTCTAGAAATTCCACATCAAAGTTGTGGCCCAAATCTATTAAACTAGAATCCCTGGGGAAGAGACCTGAGAATCCATTTTATTTTTAACTCCTTGGGTGTGTTTAGTGCCTTAATAGGTTAGATGTCAGTGTTTGACTATTATCTGTTATTATTTGACTATTATCTATCATTATCCATAATCTATTATCTGATTCTAACAGATCAGATAATACAAAGGGTAGAGCACTTGCCTTGCATATGGCTGATCCCGTTTCTATCCCTGCACCACTATGGCCCTCTGAACTTCACCAGGCGTAATCCCTGAGTGCAGAGCCAGAAGCAAGACCGAGCAGAGCCCCTACAAACCAGTGGCTGAGAGCACTCTCTCCCTCCCCATCTAGACCAGAAGTCAATAGGGGGGGGACTAGGAGATGTTTCCCACAGGCTTGGGACCACCTCTTGCACCTAGGCTTAGTGTCCTTTCTAAAAAAAGAATGTTTCTTCTGGAGATATTACTCCCATGTGGCACCTGTTTAGGTCTCCGTCTGGGGGTAGAGAGGAACAGAGATGGGGGAGGGAGAGATAGATAAATAGATAGATAGATAGATAGATAGATAGATAGATAGATAGATAGATAGATAGATAGATAGATAGATAGATAGATAGATAGATAGATAGATAGATAGATAGATAGATAGATAGATAGATAGAGAGAGAGAGAGAGAGAGAGAGGTTATCACTGAGATCTGGAATAAGCTTTATTCTGGTTTTCTGAATTGGTTGATTTATAAAGCTACTTGTTTTATGAGACTGATCAAGTTTCTTAGCTTCTCTTCTGCTCTTTCCTTATCTATAAAATGTGGACAGGAAAAACAGCTGCCTCAAAGCAAAGCTCTAGAAGATTAAAGGAGGAGCGTATCTGTAGCCCGGGCGCTGTGGCCCGCAACACTCAGTCAATTCTTATATATCCCCACCCCACCCCCACCTTGCCTCTTCCCTGAACCTTCCCAGTCACCGACTCCTCCTTCCATCCAGCCTGTGCTGCCAGGAACAACAGAAGCGGGGTCACTTGTCCTGTTTCCACCTTCACTCTGAGAGTTTGGGCCATGACATATTAGTCACAACATCTTTTCACGATATGTGGACATCAAACTCTCTGTTCATCTGTTCTTCCAGGATTTAGTTCACTGTCCGCCTTCCCATCCCTCTGTGGATGTTGCTGCAATGTGCAGAGGTCACAGCACACTTAGCAGTGGAGTTCACACGTCGGGTGTGGGTTCAGAGGTCACGTTCTTCAGTGGTGCCTCAGGGCTCGTGCTCCCTGCTGTGGTGCTCTCACACTGGCCACAATATTGCTGGTCCCATCTGTGGTGCCGGGGCCATCAGGATGTCTCAGGTTTGGTGAGCAGAGCTGGGGATCAAACACAGTGTCAGCCTGAGAGCCAGACACCCCAGTCATCTGACCCCTGAACGCTTCTTTTTCAAAACACAGACCTATCCTGTTTTCTAAAGGGTAGCGCCCTTCATACCTGTTTCTCCACTTTACTATTTCCACTTGATTCCAACTCATGGTGGTTATACCATAACAGTATGTGGAGATAGTTTTATCTTCCACTATAGCCCTTGCAAGACAGAAGTGCAGGGAATTTGTCCCTGGGGTGGGGGGTCGGGGGTCGGGGGGACCTCTGTGCTGCTTCCCTTCCCTCCCCAGCAGAGCTGTTCCTTTTTTTCCCTCTTCCCTTACTTTTTGTTGAAGTTGCGATGGCCGGGGGTCATAGTTATGGCTCCAGGGATCAGAGCAACCTTGCCTGGGACACTTTCAGAGAAGTGGAGTGATGAATTAGAGAGATAGTATGGTAGAGAGGTGTTTGCCTTGCAAGCAGCTGACCTGGGATCAATCCCTAAAGGGTATGAATTCCTAAAGTTCATGGGTCATTCCAAAAGGACCCATGAACACTGCCAGGAGTGACTCCTGAGTGCAGATGCTCAGAGTAATGGCCCAAACAATAAACAAAAACCAAAAAACCCAGAGGTGTGAGGTGGTGTCTGAGGGGCTTGAATGTGGGGCCTCACATAAGCAAGACACGAGCCCTGCCAGTGACCCTCCTCCCCTGACCTTTCAGAAAGCTCTTTGGTACTGTCTGCCGGGCCCATAACTCCTCAATGCCCCCTGCTGCAGCCATACTTGCTCACCACACCGTTGAGCAGGCTCTTGAGCAGAAAGGGAAACAGGAAGGTGGACTTGACTGCATTTTTTGTGTTATAATCTCACTCAGTGTTTCTTACCGAGGGACCAAATCATAACCAGAAGGTTAGCTATAAAGGAACCTGAGAAACACCATTTTTCACTTTCTTGTCTTGTCTGTCCAAAGGAAAAGCTCGCAAAAGCAGGTTCCATGCTTATGCACAGCGCCTGCTCAAATTAGCCCTTTTGCTTGACAAAAAGAGGAAACAGACTTGGATTGTGTTGGCATGTTATTTATTGAGGGTAGTGTAATTGTTCATGGTTAATAGCTCCTTCAGTGTCTGTGAGGTGGAATTTCATAGGACAAACCTCTCAGAAAAGAGGTCATGAGGTATGTATGGCTCTTTGCTTTGCTTGAAATAGAACATGGTTTGATCCCTGAGCACTGTGAGTATATGGTTCCCTGAGCCCTGCCAGGAGTGATTCCTAAGCACAGAGCCCGGAGTAAACCCGAGAAGAGTCAGGAGAAGTGCAGCACCCAAATAAAAGCAAACAAACAAACAAAACACAAAAATAACTCACAGAAAACCAGAACTACACCATAAACTGAGAACTTTCCACTTGCTCCACAGAAATGAACCCTTTGGATACATTCAGTCACTGTTCTGGGCTGGATTGTTATACCAGAATTTATAAACTACATGAAAGAAAACATAGACAGAACTCTCTGTGATACTAACTTCAGAAGTAAATTCAATGATTTGACTCCATTAGCAAAGAAAACAAGAAAAAATAAACAAATCCAGCTAAATGAAATTACAAAGGTTTTGAATTTTGAAAGAAACTATGCTAAAATAAAAATAAACTAGTGGATGGGAGAAAATAATTGCATGCTAAACATCTGACAAAGTACTAAGATCTAAGATAGATAAACTACTTCTGAAACTCAACAATAATCAACAATAACCCTTTAAAAACTGGGGAGGGGCTGGAGCAATAGCACAGCGGGTAGGGTGTTTGCCTTTCATGCGGCTGACCTGGGTTCGATCCCCAGCAGCCCATATGGTCCCCCAAGAACTACCAGGAGTAATTCCTGAGCACAGACCCAGGAGTATCCCTGAGCATTTTTGGGTGTGACCCCCAAAAAAATAAACACAACAAAAACTAGGGAGAGGAGCAAACAAAACATTTCTCAAAAATGTCATAAAGACAGCCAATAGGGGTATGAAAAGTATTCATCATCACTGATTATGAGGTTTATGCATATTAGATCAATGATATATACTTTCTGATAAGTGAGCATGGCCTATGTCAAAAAGACTGGAACATGCTTGAGGGGTTGGGACTAGGAGAGGGAGGGGACAGTGTTTATGGTAGAGGGAAACATTCAACCAGGAGGAGGTGGTACTGAAGGGTGGTGAAGTGTTATGTGTGAGGCCCTATCATCAATAGTACTATAAACACAGAACAAAAAATATTTTTTAAAAGGTGCCTCTCATAGAAGCAGATTGGTGGGTGGGAAGTCATGGGGGGGGTGGCAGTGGTGGTGGAGGGAAGTGGACACTGGTGAAGGACTCATTGTCGAAACATGGTACTTCTGAAACCCAATAATGAGTAACCTTATAATTTCACAATGACTAAATTTAAAATCAAAACAAAAACAAGGCTAGGAGCAGCCATTGCCAATGGGGATGCAGTGAGAAAGGGAGCTCATAAACTTGGTGGGAATGCTGTCTTATTTCAGTTGCTACAAAAAGTAGTATGGAAAAAAAGCAGTATGGAGACATCTCAAAAAATTAAAAATATAGCTCCCATGTCAGCCAACTGTTTCATTTCTTGGCATCTATCCCAGGAACACAGAAAAATAAGTTCAAAAATATAAGTGCACATCTATTTTCACTGCACCATTATTTACTATAGCCAAGATCTGGAAACAACACAAGTACCCAATGGCAGATGAGTGGATAAGGGAAGTGTGGTGTACATACACAAAGGGATATTTACTCAGCTACAAGAAATAGTGAACTCTGTCTTTTGCTATAACTTGGATGAAATTAGAGGGAAGTTATGTCAAGCTAAATAAGCGAGAAGGATTAGAACAAATTCTGATTCTTCATCTCATAGGTGGTGTACCAAGAAGCAAAGCAAAGGAATGGACAGTATCCAGTGTAAACAAACCCTTGAACTTTGACAACAGAACTGAAGTTACCAAGCCGGGGTAGAGATATTTGGGGGTGTGGAGGGAATGGCAGATTAGAGGTGATACAAGGACATTGGTGGAGGGTCTTTGCACTTTGGTGGTAGTGGAAGTGTAGCAACTTTGTATATCTGAACCATAAAGCTTAGCACTAATTATAACCATGTTTCCTCAATAGAAATAAAATCACTTGCATCATTTGTCTTCCTGTTGTTCATAGATTTGCTAGAGGGCCCGCAAGTAATGTCTCTATTAGTCCCTGTCATGTGCTAGTGTAGCCCAAGGGCATCTTATCGCTCAGGAACATGAAGAGCCTCAAACTTTTCTTTCAGGTTATGAGAATGAGATCTATTATTATTATTGTTTCTGGCATTTGAATACTCTAATAATTTGAATCATTTCCCTGACTCCAGAATTTTGAAAGTATATTTTATTTCTATATTTGATATTTGATATAGAAATAAAATCACTGTATCACTGTCTTCCCATTCATCATCGATTTGCTCTAGCGGGCACCAGTAACATCTCCATATGACCTGTCTCATTCAAGTAGCGCCCAAGGGCACCTGATTGCTCCAGGAACAAAAAGAGCTTCAAACCATTCCATCAGGTCATGGGAATGAGGTCTATAATTGTTACTGGTATCTGGCATATCAAATATGACACAGGTAGCTTGTCAGGCTCTGCCATGCAGGTAGTATACTCTTGTAGTCATCTCAAAATCCAGCATTTATTGATGAACCGCCTGGCCGAGCCAGGCTGTGATAGACTGGTCTGCTGGGTGGAGTTCTGAAGAGGGGGAAGTCCAGATGTAGAAAATGGAGGTCCTCATGGAGTGGGGAGTCTTCTGGCTTGTTGTGAGGCTCTGCTGGGGTGGCAGGCCAGGGCTAGAACCTGCCATCCTTCCGGGTGCCTCATGAGCGGCTGGGCACAGGGAGAGCCAGTAGCAGCTGGTTATTTTATTTCTTATATTTAAGAAATAAAATATACTTTTAAAATTCTGGAGCCAAGGAAATGGTTCAAATTATCAGAGTACAAGTTTTTCATGTAGGAGTCTCAAGTTCAATCCCTGGCACCACATGGTCTCTGGAACACTGCTGAGTGTGACCACCTAAGAAACAAGCAAACAAAAACTCATGATCTTCCTGGAATCTGCATCAGATTCCACAGGTTAAAGGTTCAGTCACTTCTCCCGATCTCTTTCCCCCATCACATAACACCTTAGATGCCAGTCACAAGTCATGTTGTCACCTATCTTATTAGTTGGCTATAGATAGCCAGGTTATAGATAGTTCCAACAACTCTTAGGGGTTGATTTATTTCTACAGTGATCCACAGAACTTGGAGATATAACTAGTTTATCACAAAAGGATATTATAAAGAATACGGATATATCCAAATAGAAGGCAAGATGGGAAGGGGCACAGAGCTTTGAGTCCTCTCTGAGCTTGTGACTTTCTCTACTTTCCATGATTCACCTGCCATGAACAATCCCTACTGCTCTCCAGTCCTGAGTGAACTACTGGGAATTCATGGTGGTTCTCCTACACCAGCTAAGTGTGATGGATTGTTAGCCCCATTTCAGGGCCTCTCCTTCTTAAAAAATAGAGGTGGAGCGGGGCTGAAAACACCATTTCTAGTCATTCCATGGTCTTTCCAGCGAGCATCCCCAAACAAAGACAGCACCTCACAGAAAATAGACTTTCATCACTGAGAAAATCACTAGGATTTTAGGAAGCCTGTGTCTGGAAGTGGAGAGAAGTGGGGAGACCAAATATTAGATCAGAAAAACTGCTCTTGTTGCTCTTATCATTTAGGAAATTAAGAATTTTGGAAGCTCTGGGCCAGGAACAGGAAGCAGTATACATGTATGTATATATATATTATATATATATTAAATATATATTTTATTATATTAAATATGTATATATTAAAGCACAGTATCACAGTAGGAGATTTGGTCCCAGTTTTTCTTGTCATATATATTTGTCCAGTTACTTCACCTCCTTTTCTTTTCTTTCCTTTTCTTTTTTTCTTTTTCTTTCTTTTTTTGCTTTTTTTGGGTCACACCGGTAATGCTCAGGGGTTTCTCCCTGGCTCTGCACTCAGGAATTACCCCTGGCAGTACTCAGTGGACCATATGGGATGCTGGGGATCAAACCCGGGCGGCACGGGCTGGCTGTGCACAAGGGCAACGCCCCTACCTGCTGGACTATCGCCTCCAACCCCCTTTTTTCTTTTCTTTTCTTTTCTCTTCTCTTCTCTTCTCTTCTTCTTTCTCTTCTCTTCTCTTCTCTTCTCTTCTCTTCTCTTCTCTTCTCTTCTCTTCTCTTCTCTTCTCTTCTCTTCTCTTCTCTTCTCTTCTCTTCTCTTCTCTTCTCTTCTCTTCTCTTCTCTTCTCTTCTCTTCTCTTCTCTTCTCTTCTCTTCTCTTCTCTTCTCTTCTCTTCTCTTCTTTTCTTTTCTTTTCTTTATGGTGGTGTTGGAACCATACCAGCTAGTATTCAAGGGCTGCTCCCATCTCTGTGTTCAGGATCTATTTAGGTGGTTCTCAGAGATTATGTGGTACTGGGCATTAAACCTGGGGTTGAAGCACAGAATTCAGCTATTTCTCTGGCCTAACTTTATCTTAAACTGCCCCTGCTAGTACAGTTTTTCTGGCATCTTTCCCCATGAGGAATCTTGTTCACAAAATGTTTGTTGTCCCTTGAATGGTTCACAAGTGAATGGGGCCTCAGTGGCCTGCATCTTTAGTGGTGGCAGTGCACTAAGTCCCGGGCAGAAATTACCTGAGCCCCTCCAAGAGTTTGGCTTAATGGGGGACTGGGAAGGATTGGCCCTCACTTTCCTAAGCCTCCCTCCTAGGGACTTATGGCAATCTTGCCCTATATGAAGCCACTGCCCTGTTTTCATGTGAGGTCAATGTAGCATGCAAAATGCATTTTAATGACTGATTTTTGCATTTTATGTATTTTCCATCTTTGCTGGGTCATTACATCCCTAAACTCTGCCATCATTTGATGGTTCTTATAGTCTAGTGATGTGTGGGTTTGTTCAAGTTTCCATTCTCTTCCTCATCCCTTACCTACTGGCTACTCCAGCAAAAGCCCACCCAAGGCTAATTACACACGTGGTGCCCTTTGGAACAGTCCTTTCCTGGTAGCCTGTGTCGTGTGCCCACAGTGATCATAGTGGAAGCACAGCACATCCAGGCTAAGGTTCTGAGGACAGTGACAAGGCTCCAGATTGCCTTTGGAAATCTATGAATGCTGGAGACCATGGCTCCATTTCTTGTTTAGTCTCTGGGACCAGCTTTCTCTCCGGTGTTGGTTTTTCTGAATTTTTTGGTTTGTTTGTTTTGTTTGTGTGCCACACCCAGTCGCTCAGGGGTTACTCCTGGTTCTGCACTCAGAAATTATGCCTGTTATGGTATTTGGAGAACTATAGAGGGTGCCAGGGACCAAACCTGGGTTATGTGTGCAAGGCAAGCACCCAAGCTGCTGTACTATCACTCCAGCCCCCTCTCTTCAGTGTATTGTCTCTCCAGGATATTGTCTCTCAGTTGAACCCCAGGAGGATTAGCCTGTGTCTAGAGCTAGGGGTTGTTCTAAACTATGCAGAGCCTGGCCAGCTCTCATATAATAACATTTATATTGCTTTTAGTAAGTTTAGAATTACATGATTGTAGGTGCAGGGAGGCCTAGAGGGAGATTGGGGCCACATTGGTGGTGCTCAGGGCTTACTACTAGCTCTGCACTCTGAGATCACTACTGGCTGTGATCAGAGGACAATATGTAGTGCCAGCATCGAATCCAGGGGGTTGAATGCGCATTAGCTTCATGCAAGGCAAGTGCCTACCTCCTGTACTATCTCTTCAGTTTATGACACATGACTTAAATCTCAATCTCTTTCCATCTCTCTCTGTCTCTCTTTGATGCTATGCTCCCTCTCTCATGCTATATTTATGCTATATTTACTATATTTGTGCTATATTTATGCTATATTTACTATATTTATGCTATATTTATTCTATATTTGCTATATTTATGCTATTCATCAATAGTATAAATTACCGTGCTACTTATAGCATGGTTAGATACAATATGGCATACAGAGAGAGCATGGGGGGTTCAGGGCACCCCAGATGACGATGTTAATTCAGCCACAGCATTTTATTTTATTTATTTATTTATTTATTTATTGCTTTTTTGAGTCACACCGGTGATGCTCAGGGGTTACTCCTGGCTCTTCACTCAGGAATTACTCCTGGCAGTCCTGGGGGGAGACCATATGGGATGCTGGGGGTCGAACTCAGGTCCTCTGAGTGAAAGGCAAAGGCACTACTCTATGTACTATCACTCCAGCTCTGGTCACGGGCTCTTGAAGCTAACAAAATATGTTCCTTTCTCTGGGCTTTATTCTTCTCACTTGTCAGTAAAGAACTCTGGAACCAGATCCTAATGTTCTCTTCCGGAGGCCCTGGCAGCTGCTGAGTTCAAGCTCAGATCTTCTTGCTGAAAAAGGCTGTCCTCTCCCTCCCACCTTTCACAACATCCTCAATAAGTGGCTGTCCCAGAAAAACACCATCCCCTCCTCCCTCTCCCCAGGGAAGTCACAGGACAACATTTGGTCAAAGTAAGAGTAACAATCCAACCCAGAATGGCTTTGCTAAGGGAACACCTGGTACCGCCACTCCTCTCCTCCTGTGTCCCTTCTTTTCAGCACTTTGTAATTTTCTGCCTGGTTCACATAAGACAGGTGCTCTGGATTGGAAGATAAAAATACTGCAACTGTGTTTGGCGCTGCCGAACTCCTAATCATGGTGTATACTGTATTGTGTGTTTTATCACAAGGAAGAAAGGCATTGATATACAGTCCCCGCTTCCCTGCAGGGAACCAGCAAGGGTCCCCAGATGACGACTGGAAAGCCACCAGCCCGAGTCTCTGCATGAGGACAGAGACCTTGCTGACTCACTAGGACTTCTATTGTGAGCAAGAAATAAACTGGGCCTGAGCAATAGTACCCGGTAGGGCACTTGCCTTGCACACAGTTGGCCCTGGGTCCCCAAACACCACCAGCAGTGACCTGTGAGTACAGAGCCAGGAGTAAACCCTGAGCACTGCCAGGTGTGTCCCCCAAAGCAAACAAATAGACAAATAAAATAAATACAAAGAAACAAACTTTGCTGCTTTAACCCCTGAACTTAAATACCTGGGTAGGTTAATGTTCTTTTTTCCATAAACATATAACTGCAGGTAACAAATTATCATTGTTATTGTTTAGAAACAGCTTTTGTAGAGGTTCAGTTTCTCTGTGCAAGCCCTGTGCCAATAACTTGTGAGTCTTACGTTCCACTCCTGTGGTTTGGTTTTTCTGAACCATGGAGATTCGTTTTTTTTTTTCTTTTAAGCTTTCATTATGGAAATTTTTAACCTAAATGAAAGCAGAGGTATTAAATGTTAAATAATATGTGAAATCTGCTCTTCAGATGACTTAGTTTCAATAATTATCAAGGTGTCCTCCCCACTGGGGACAGTCCTGTGTCCTGTTGCTCAGGGTTCCATTCTGTTCTCCTGCTCCAACAGCCAGTATCACACTGTGACCGTGATGAACTTCTAGCATCGACCGAACAGTTCTCTTCTCAGCATTCTTTTTTTTAATTATTGATTTATTTATTTTACAAATGGCTATTTATTATTATTATTTTATTACACCACCTTTAGACATACAATTACAAGATGCCCATGTTTCAGTTTTGGTTCTACAGTGTTCCAACACCCTCCACGGTGCACATCTCCCATCACCAGTGTCCCCATCTCCCTCCCCCTCCCCAGCCACCTCCATGGTGGGCTCTGTATCTTCTTTCTCTCTTTCTCTCTATCTCTCCCTCCTGTCTACCTTTCCTACACATTGTGGAATGTAGTATATTCTAGGACATGATTGGTTCCACTAGTTTGATGGACTTAGGGGAGCCTCATGGTCAGCCGGGCTAGGGGAGAGCTGAGTGCTAGCTCTCCCCGTTGAGTCTGAGGCTCTGCATGTTATGGCTGGTCGCCCCAGGGCAGTTTCTGGGTGGGGCCACTGGGCTCCAGAACAAGATAGAGAGGGGAAGGGGTGGCCCCAGCTCCATCTGACGAATGCCCGGTGACTTCTGTTTCTGGGAGCCGCTTACCTGGGCTCAAACTCCGCTGCTCTGTTAATCTGGTCTTGAGATCAGCGTCTCTCCTGGGCGGGTTCTGATGTGTTGCAGCGTCCGGAAAGCGAAAATGGTGGCTATTGTGGTGGGCAAGTCTCATCTGGCTGCTTCCGGGGCTCCCCAGAGGTGATGGGCCCTCATCATTCTTCTTTTTTAAAAATTAACTGATTTGGGGTCCGGAGCGATAGTCCAGCGGGTAGGGCTTTTGCCTTGCACACGGCCGGCCCATGCCAGCCCTGGTTTGATCCACGGCATCCCGTATGGTCCCCCCGAGCACCGCTAGGAGTAATTCCTGAGTGCAGAGCCAGGAGTAACTCCTGAGCATCGCCGGTGTGACCCAAAAAGCAAAAAAAAAAAAAAATTAACTAATTTGTCTATTGAGTTCCTCAAAGACAAACAAGTCCCACTGGGATTTCAGTGGTGATTGTATTGAATTTGTAGGTCTTTATCAAACTATCCCACTTTCATCCTGTGTTTGGTCACCACTTCCAAAACAATGGGCACACTTTATATTTCTATCACTTTCTGTTTCCTAGGTTGCAATGGTAAACATTTGTATAGAAGTTTGGTGTCATCTTTGTGAGTGCCTAGAAGTCTTGCAACTCCGGTTGCCACTGTGAATGGCATCTTTTAGCAAGATTCAGGAATAGAATTTGCTGGTGGGAGAGATGCAGTCGATTCACTATTGGGGCAGTTGATCTCATCTCTGGCAAATTCACTGAATGGAATCAGTCCTCCTTTGTTTAGGTCTGGTTTTTCTGAGTTGTCATTTTGTTTTTTTCCATTACCTAGGTAAAAAATCACACCCCCTCCCTTTTTGATTTCTGTGGTAGGTGGTTGGAGGGACTAGCTAGGCTGACTCACCCCCCAAGGAGTGTAAATGTTTTCTCCTCCCTACAATAGGGTGGAGTCTGGGCTTCAGACTTGCCCCAAAGCCAGTGGAGCAGCGGTAGGGGGCCATATCTGGGATCTCAACCTTCTACCCCATAAGTCAGAGTCAATTCACAGCCAAATGGGGTTCTCACACCTGGTTACGGGAAAGAATTTTTTCTGAGGGCAGGCGAGAGTTGAGAATTCTTTTCGGAGGGTGGGGGGATTGAGGGTGGGAGTGGGGGCACAGCTGGTGGGCTCAGGGCTGACTCCTGGCTCTTCACTCAGGGATCACTCTGGGCAGTTTCAGGACGCCCTGTGGGATGCTGGAGAGTAAACCCAGGTCTCTGGCAAAGCAAGCACCCTATCTGCTATACTATTGTTTTGGCCCCAGAGTTGAGAGTTCTTTAAGTAGGCAACCAGTTTGCCTCATTTATTGAGTCACTGAAGTTAAGAATTAAGGTTGCTTTGATCTGGAATCTTGTCTCACATGGGGAGAGAGAAATGGTGAAAAGTGTTCTGCCCAGCATAGGATTGGAGACAGCTGGAGGCAAGATAGGGAGCTTGGTGGGTTGGTGGGTTTCCCGCACTGGCGGCATGAGTGGTGTAAAATGCAGCGTCACAGCGGTTCTCCAAGCCACCCCACCCTCGAGCGCATCATCCTGACACCAATGGTGAACTCATTTTTTGCGTCACATCCTACGATGCTCAGGGGTTACTCCTGGCTCTTCGTTGAGGAATTGCTCCTGGCAGTGCTCAGGGGATCATATGGGATTCCAGGGATAGGAACCCAGGTTGGCTGCGTGCAAGGCAAACATCCTATCCTCCCTGCTATCGTTCCGGCCCCTCATTTGTTCTTTACTGGCATTTACTCTCTTTTTACTCTTTTCCCTGCCTTACCATGAACCTGTGAAATTGCTCCTAGGACAATCCACAGCTGCTAATAGCTGTTGGGGTGAGCAGGTCTGTTCAGGGGGTGCTGCTGACAGACGCCCTTGGGTGCTCTCAGATTCTGTGGGAAACAGTCCCAGCCCTGCTTATAAGCAACTTCGAAGAGGCTAGATTATGCTTGCAAAGGTTAAGCCCTCAAGTCGACGAAGTTATTTTGGAGAAATTAAGTCAGAGAAACAGTTGGCCGTAGGGTCCACTAAAAAGGAGGTCCAGTCACACAGCCCCCTGAACCTGCAGTGGTGCTTGGTGGAAGAGGGGCGGGGGTGGGGTGGGGGAGGCAGGGCAGGCCCATGCGGGAAGACCGCCTCTGTTCTCTTAAGGCCTGTGGCTGAGACTGAGAAAGCGCAGCTCGCAGCTCGCAGTGACTCAGCTCTTATAAATAGGTGAGAGGAAATTCCCAGCATCTCCGCCTGCGCTATCTTAGGTGCACAGCTTAGACTAGTGATGCCCCACTGCCTCCCCCATCCTCAGCCCTTCAGCATCTGGGGCCCATGCTCTCTGCTGCTCTAAGACTGGGTCTTCCCCTCCCTCCCACACACACAGGCTGGGAGTTACCCACCCCCCAATGGTGGTCACGCCCACCACCTGGGGGTAGGTCCCCCAGGGGAAACTCAGGCTCCCAGTCTCTCACTCCCTGAAGGCTACATGATTCGGCTTTGTAGCTGGGGAAACTGAAACCCAAACTCCCGTGTGATCACTCCAGATCTCCAGCACTAACCAGTGGCTCACCTGCCCCTGAACAGGGGCAGAGAAGTTGGACAAAGAGCAGCCAAGAGAGAGGAGCACTGTGTGTCCTAGAAGGGGAGATGGGAGAACGGTGGTGGCTTCCTGGGCCGCTGCTTTTCTCTCCTTTCCTCCTTCCCCCATGACAGCATTCCTGGCAGGATGGGCGGTTTCTGGAGTGCAGGCCTTGTGCTCTGCGGAGCACAGTGCCCCCCCACTGCACTGGGGCTGCCTATACTGAGCAAAGGCTTTTCAAGAAAGAGGTGGAGGAGGCGAGGGCTGGGGGCTTGCTCAGGACCCAAATGCTGTTCAAGTGTTTGCCCGCAACTCCCAACATGCCTGGAAACCAGGCGCAGCCTCACTGAGTCAGCAGTGCCGGGGGTGAGACAGGAAGACGGAGACATTTAGGAACCGCCACCCTCCACTTCCTGAGGATCAGCCTGGGACTTGTACCTGGAACCTCTGGACCAGGTGGTGGCACCTCCATATACTTGAGATGAATCTTTGAGCATCTTTTGCCAAGCAAGACCTGCTCATGGTGTGAGTTGCATTAGCACAGAGGAGCTGAGTTTGCATTAGCACAGAGGAGCTGAGTTTGGGGAACCCAAGTCTGTTGTGATGGGCCAGAGTCTCCTGAGCTCTTTCAGCAGAGGAAGACACTCTCTCCTATGCTGGCTACCTGCACTTTGCATAGAGGAGGCTCCTTCTCCTCTAAGTGTGTGACTTCCAGAATGTTCCCTAAGACACTCAGAGAGCCTCAGAGAGACCAGCCTGAGCTGAGCAGCCAGTGTCTTGGCTCAGAGGCCTCCACAGAGAGGTGAGTGGGCAGAATGGTCTCACCGCCAAACTGAGAACAGTATATTTCTCCTATTCCTGTCCCATCAAATGACTAGATTCCCCTACAGCAGTGGGGTGCACCCCAATGTCCAGCCTCAGCCTCTTTTGTAATGGGGCTTCTCACATCTGTGTCTGCAAGTCCCCTCTCCCCCTCACAGAGAGGCAGCAAGGACTTGGAGTTGGTTGCATGGTTTGGGGTTGGGTGAGGGCTTTTCGGGAGTGGGTAGGCACCTGATAGTGCTCAGGGATTACTCCTGCCTCTGCAGGGATCACTCCTGGTGGGCTCAGGAGACCATACAGGGTCCAGGGAATGGAACCTGGGTCAGTTGCATGCAAGGCAAGTGGTCTGCCTGCTGTTCTATTTCTCCTTGAAGGGCAACATGCACCCAGGAAATAGCACCTTATAGAAGGAACTTGCCATTTTCTTTCTCTTGTCCCCTTTCTACAACAACCTCCCACCTAAATCTCTCCTTGGCTTTTGTCTCCCTCTCACATAACCCCCCCACCAAAGTGCTATTTGATTCTTTTGACTGTTTTTTGCTTCCCCACACAAGAATGCAGATGCTGTGAACTGTGCAAGAACCGCGATTTTTCTGCATCACTTGTTGAAATACTGAAATACTTCTGCACCAATTGGTGACCAAACACTACCTCTAAGTCCTCAACGTGACCCATGTTGGAGGCCCATGCTACACATTGACTTGTTAACATATTCTGTCAATGCACCACAGACAGGGAGGTTTGAACAATCTAAATGGAATTCCTCACCATTTGGGGGCTGAGAAATTCAATATCAAGTTGTTGTTTCTTGGAGAGAAGAACTGAAGAAGTCACTTTTCCAGATTTGGAGATGGCTGGTATGTGTGTGTGCGTGTGTGTTTGTGTGCGTGTGTGTATGTGGGGAGAGAGAGTGAGAGAATTCTCTATTCCCACCAGACCAGGGCTCCACCCTCATGACCTAATCTGACCTAATTACTCCCAAAGGGCCCCTCCTATGATCACTATGGGAAGTTCAGGCTTTAGCCTCTGTATTTGGAGGAATATAAGCATTCAGCTCACACCATCGGCGACAGGGAGCTGCCAGGATGCTGCTGTGGCACAAATCACAATGTTCTACTTGCTCAGAGCCCAGGTGCACCTGAGGTGCTCTAGAAATACTTGCTGAATGAGACCCTGCCAGACTCCGGCATGACAGCCAGCTTTCCTCCGGTCCATCTCACCCTTAAGAGGTTCTAGAAGAGAGATTTTCACTAAGCTCTCTTTCCAATTCCATGCTCTTTCTGTTTCATTTTAAATTGTTGTTATTTTTGTTCTAGGGCTAAACCCAGGCAGTGCTCAGGGATCATTCCTGGTGGTGCTAAGGGAATCCTATGTGGTACTAGGACTAGAAACCAGGTCAGTTGCAGTTGTGTGAAAGGCAAGAACCTTCCCACTGTATCATTTCTCCAGCCCATCCCCGCTCTTTTTATTTACTTTAGTCACACCCAGTGATGCTCAGGGCTTACTTCTAGCTCTGCACTCAGGGATCACTCCTGGTAGAATTCGGAGGACCATATGGGGTCCCAAGACTCAAACTCAGGGTTGGCCAAGTGCAAGATAAGTACCTGACTCTCCGTACTATATCTCTGGCCCACCCCAGCTCTTTTTTAAACAAGAGACTTTTTAATGCCTTTTCTTTTTTTTTTTTTCACTGTTTTTTAAAAAATTTTTTTATTATACCACCGTGAGACATACAATTACAAAGGTGTTCATAATTGGTTCTTGGTAATGCAGTATTCCAGCAGCCATCCCTCTACCAGTGCCCCATTTCCACCACCAATGTACCCCACCCCCTCCCACCCACCCCCAGGCTGCCTCAATAGCAGGTACCCGGTGTCCTCTCTTTCTCTCTCTGTCTCTCTCTCTCTGTCTCTGCATCTCTCTCCCTCTTCTTTTTACATATTGTGGCTAGCCCTGCAGATATTTAGAGTTTATCACTTAAGTCTCTTTGTGTATATTCAATTACTATCACTATCACTATCTTCCCGTTAATCATCTATTTGCTAGAGCGGGCACCAGTAATATCTCCATATGTCCCGTCTCATGCTAGTAGAACCCAAAGGCATCAGCCCGCTCCAGGAACATAAAGAGCCTCAAACAATTATATCAGGTCACGGGAATGACCTAATATAAATGTTACTGGTATTTGGCATATCAAATACTACAGGAGCAGCTTGCCAGGCTTGCTGTGCGGGTGGCATACTGTTATAATCACCTCTAAATAAAGCATTTATTGATAAAATAGTCTGGTCTGCTGGGTGGAGTTGTGACGAGAGGGAAGTCCGGATGTGGAAAATGGCGGGCCCCAAGGAGTAGGGGAGGGTGGTCTGGCTTGTTGTGAGGCTCAGATGGGGTGGCAGTAATGCCAACCTAGAACTGAGCATTAAATAGAGGCAAAAGGATTCACATGACAACCTTTTAATGTATGTTCTGTAATCCATAGTCTGGAAGGGAAGGAAAAGAGAAAGAGAGAGAAAGGAAAGAAATAAAGAACCTGCCATGGAGCAGGGCTGGGGAAGGGGGAGGGAACCGGGGATGTTGTTGGTGGGAGATGGGCACTGGTGGAGGGACGGGTGCTGAAACACTGTATGACCAAAACCCAAACATGAACTTTTTAATTATATATATCTTTTTACTTGTATGGAGATGGGCACTGGTGGAGGGACGGGTGCTGAAACACTGTATGACCAAAACCCAAACATGAACTTTTTAATTGTATATCTTTTTATTTGTATATCTCACGGTGGTATAATAAAATACTTTAAAAAATAAATAAACAAATAAAAGAAGAAGTACAGATAGTGTTTCTGCTATGTGTTTTTCGGTCTCTAGGGTATATTCCCAGGAGTGCTATTGCTGGATCAAATGGGAGCTCAATATCTAGTTTTTGGAGGAATGCCCATATTGTTTTCCAAAAGGGCTGGACCAGTCGGCACTCCCACCAACAGTGGATCAGAGTCCTTTTTCCCCACATCCACGCCAGCACCGGTTGTTCTTGCTGTTTTGGATGTGTGCCAGTCTCTGTGGTGTGAGATGGTACCTCATTGTTGTTTTGATTTGCATTTCCCTGATGATTAAAGATGAAGAACACTTTTTTCATGTGCCTTTTGGCCATTCGAACTTCTTTTTGGAAGCTTCTGTTCATTTCTTCTCCCCCATTTTTTGATGGGGTTGGCTGTTTTTTTCTTGTGGAGCGCTACCAGTGCCTGATATATCCTGGATATTAACCCCTTGTCAGATGGGTATTGGGTGAATATCCTTTCCCACTCTATGGATTGTCTTTGTATCTTGGTCACCGTTTCTTTTGAGGTGCAGAAGCTTTTTAGTTTTATATAATCCCATTTGTTTATCTTTGCTTCCATTTGCTTGGTCAGTGGTGTGTCGTCTTTAAAGATACTTTTCGGGGCGGGAGCGATAGCCCAGCGGATAGGGCGTTTGCCTTGCCCGCCGCCGGCCTGTGCCGGCCTGGGTTCGAATCCCGGGCATCCCATATGGTCCCCCCGAGCACCGCCAGGAGTAATTCCTGAGTGCAGAGCCAGGAGTAACCCCTGGGCAGCGGGGGTGACCAAACAAAAAAAAAAAAAAATAAAGATACTTTTCGTTTCGATGTCGTAGAGCTTTTCTCCTATGTTTTCTTTGATGTACCTTATAGATTCATGTCTGATGTTGAGATCTAGAATCCATTTTGATCTGACTTTTGTGCATGGCGTTAGAAGGAGGTCTAAGTTCATTTTTTACACGTAGCTGCCCAGTTTTCCCAGCACCATTTGTTGAAGAGGCTTTCTTTGCTCCACTTAATATTTTTTGCTCCTTTATCAAATATTAAGTGGTTGTATATTTGAGAGTGTGTTTCAGGATATTCAGTTCTATTCCATAGGTCTATGGGTCTGTCTCTATACCAATTCAACACTGTCTTAATTACAACTGCTCTGTAGTAGAGCTTGAGGTTGGGGAAAGTGATACCTCCCATCTTCTTTACCCCAAGGATTGCTTTAGCTATTCGTGGGGGGTTTATTATTCCATACAAATTTCAGGAGTGTTTGTTCAATTTCTTTGAAGAATATCATGGGTATCTTTACAGGGACCGCATTGAATCTGTATAAAGCTCTAGGGAGTATTACCATTTTGATCGTGTTAATTCTTCCAATCCATGATCAGGGAATGTGTCTCCATTTCCTCAGGTCTTCTTTTATTTCCTGAAGTAACGTTTTGTAGTTTTCTTTGTAGAGATCCTTTACATTCCTTGTCAAACTGATTCCTAGGTATTTGATTTTCTGCGGCGCAATTGTGAATGGGATAGTTTCTTTAATGTCCCTTTCTTCTCTTTTGCTGTTTGCATATAGAAAGGACATTGACTTTTGGGTATTGATTTTGTACCCTGCCACTCTACTATAGGAATGTATTATTTCTAGGAGTCTCTTGGTAGAGAGTTTTGGGTTTTCCAGGTATAATATCATGTTATCTGCAAATAGTGATAACTTGCCTTCTTCCCTTCCTATTCGGATGCCCTTAATGTCTTTTTCTTCCCTGATTGCTATGGCAAGTACTTCCAGTACTAAATTGAATAGAAGTGGTGAGAGTGGGCAGCCTTGTCTTGTCCCTGATCTTAAGGGGAAGGCTTTCAGTTTTTCCCCATTGAGAATGATGCTCGCTGTGGGCTTGTAGTAGATGGCTTACATTATCTTGAGGAAGATTTCTTCAATCCCGATTTTACAGAGAGCTTTTATCATGAACGGGTGTTGAATCTTGTAAAATGCCTTCTCTGCATCTATTGATATGATCATATGGTTTTTCATTTTTCTTTTTGTTGATATGATGTATTATGTTGATTGACTTGCGGATGTTGAACCGTCCTTGCATTCCCAGGATGAATCCCACTTGCTCATGGTGTATAATCTTTTTGATGACTCTTTGGATTCTATTTGCTAGTATTTTGTTGAAGATCTTAGCATCTGTATTCATCATGGAGATTGGTCTGTAGTTTTCCTTTTTTGTGACATCTCTGTCTGCTTTGGGTATCAGGGTGATATGTGCCTCGTAAAAGCTATTTGGGAGTGTTTCTGTTTCTTCAATTTGCTGGAAGAGCTTAAAAAGAATAGGGAGTAGGTCCTCTTTAAAGGTTTTGTAGAATTCACTGGTGAATCCATCTGGACCTGGGCTTTTGTGTTTGGGGAGACTTTTGATTACCGATTCTATCTCCTCAATGGAGATAGGTTTGTTGAGGTATTCCAAATCTTCCTGTTGCAGACTTGGGAGGCTATAGGAATTCAGGAATTTGTCCATTTCTTTTAAGTTCTCTTGTTTCGTGGCATACAGGCTCTCATAGTAATCTCTGATGATCTTTTGAATTTCTGTGGTTTCTGTTGTGATGTCCCCGTTTTCATTTCTGATTCTATTTATTTGGGTTCTCTCTTTTCCTTTTCTTACAAGTTTTGCAAGTGGTTTGTCAATCTTGTTTATTTTTTCAAAGAACCAGCTTTTGGTTTTGTTGATCTTCTGCTCTAAGTTTTATTAGATTTCTGCTCTAAGTTTTATTATTTCTTTCTTTCTGCTTGGGTTGGGCTCCTTTTTGTTGATCACTCTCTAAGATCTTAAATTGTGAGGTCAGACTGTTTGTGATGGCCTTTTCTTCTTTTCTGATGAATGCTTGAAGAGCTATGAACTTACCTCTTAACACTGCTTTTGCTGTATCCCACAAGTTCTGGTAATTCATGTCTTCAGTCTCATTTATTTCCAGGAATATTTTTTAATGCCTTTTCTCAAGTCCTATTGCTCCCATCTCACCCCAATGTGTAGAGGAAGCGACTCTGAGTAAAAATATAGAGACTAAGTCACTTTAGAACTGTCCCTCTCTCCACTTTGAGGAACCAGAGAGTGGGAGAGGCACCAGCCACAGTGAGAGGCAGGAGAAACGAGTCTACAGGCTGGCTCTGAGCAGCTTCTCACACGCAGCCCTGGAGTGCTTTCCTGCACCCAGGGGTAGCTTGAGGCCTGTCCCTAAAAAAAACAGTGCAAGCCCTTAGCACCAAGCAAACCTTCCTCCCGCTGCCTGCTTTTGAGAAAGGTCCACCCACATGCACAGGGAGGCTTTGTTTATAACAGCAAGAAGCTGTTTAAAAATAGGGAAACAGGGCCAGAGCGATAGCCCAGCGGGTAGGGGCATTTGCCTTGCATGCGGCCGTCTGTGCCTGCCTGGGTTTGATCCCCGGCATGCCATATGGTCCCCCGAACACTGCCAGGAGTAATTCCTGAGTGCAGAGCCAGGATAAACCCCTGAGCATTGCCTGATGTGACCCCAAAAAAGCAAAATAAAAATAGGGAAACAGCTCGATACAACATGCTGCTGTTGCCCTGCGCTGGGAAAGACATCTAATGATGTGAAAATGGTAAGCCGGTGTCGACAGACTAATGTGGAAAGACATTAGAGGTTTGTCTTTGAGAGGGGAAAGAGCAAGTTGAAAATAATCAAAAGCTTCTTCTGCACTCACTGTCACACTCCCCTCCCCCCCAACACACACATGTCACAGTGACTGCAGTGGGCTCAGGAGATCATATGGAATACCAAAGACAGAACCGGGCCAGTTGCGTACAAGACATGCAAGGTCACATGCAAGGCAAGTGCCCTACCACCTGTACTATTGCTCCAGCTCCCTCACTGTGATTTTTTTGAAGCAGTCACACTTGTTTCAACAGAACCCATCTTCACCAGGCAGTTTCCAAGATACATTTGGTTATTCACTCAAAGACCTTTTGTTGAGCTTATACTACATGATATATATCATACAAAAAGTTGTGCTAAGCAACATGGCCTAACTGTGCACTTGACAGACCAGCTTAGCATTGCCAGGCCAACTGGAACAGTCATTCAAGTGAGTCCATTATTACAAATGACAGTACCTGACATGAAGAAAATACACAGCTGGCGTCAGGGCTGGCTGCTTTGGACAGGACGAGCCAGGCAGGAAGGATGAGGAGATGATCTGTGAGCAGAGACCAGAGGCGAGGGAGGACCGTTAGTGCAGCACCTGTACTATAATCATCAAAGCCTCAGCACTAATGAAAGCAGATTCCAGTCTAGAGGGGGAACGTCAAGCCCCCTTCCCGGGACTCATTGCCCTGACCCACAGCTGATAGGAGGCTCCCCCACCCTGAAAGGTTGCAACCTATCCTAGGACACCTTAACACCAGACTCTTTTTATTTTTAATTTTTATTATACCACAGTGAAACAAACAGTTACAAAGGTGTTCATAATTGGTTCTTGGTAATACAGTATTCCAGCACCCATCCCTCCACCAGTGTCCCATCACCACCACCAGTATACCTACATCCCCTCCTGCCCACCCCCAGGCTGCCTCAATAGCAGGTACCCCCGTTTACTCTTTCTCTCTCTGTCTCTCTCTCTGTCTCTGCATCTCTATCCCCTTCTTTTACACATTGCGGCTAGCCCTGCAGACATTTAGGGTTTATCATGTAAGTCTCTTTGTGTATATTCAGTGGTGAGATCTAGTCTGACATTACCATTGCCCACACTCAGTTAAACACTGGTATATATTTATATCCCATTAATGAATGCAGTCATTCTATATCTGTCTTTTTCCTTCTGACTAATTTCACTCAGCATGATAGTCTCCATGTCCATCCATTTGCAGGTAAATTTCACAATTTTGTCTTTTCTGACAGATGCGTAGTATTCCATTGTGTAGATGTACCACAGTTTGTTTCTTTAGCCAGTCCTCTGTTCTCGGGCACTTAGGTTGTTTCCAGATTCTAACTATTGTGAATAGCGCAGCGATGAATTAAGAAGTACAAATAGTGTTTCTGCTATGTGTTTTTCGGTCTTTCGGGTATATTCCCAGGAGTGCTATTGCTGGATTAAATGGGAGCTTAATATCCAGTTTTCGGAGGAATGCCCATATTGTTTTCCAAAAGGGATGGACCAATCGGCACTCCCATCAACAGTGGATGAGAGTCCCTTTTTCCCCACATCCACGCCAGCAGCTGTTGTTCTTGCTGTTTTGGATGTGTGCCAGTCTCTGTGGTGTGAGATAACACCAGACTCTTGAACGGTCACCACTGATGCAGGGAGTAGCTCACAGAGGTGGGGCTAGCATATATAGAGCCCAGGTTCAAACCTGGCACTGAAAGAGTAGAAAGGTGACCAATGGTGATCAGTCCAAATAAGTGTGCCCATCGCACACTATTAACAGGAAAACGTCCATGGCTGGTAGAGTTTTGCTCAGTATTGCAGAAAGAATGATATGGCCAGTCCCAAGAGACTGTACAGAGCAGGAATCTAGGATTCAGTGAGACAAGGGGAGAGTCGCTGTTGAATGGTGGAGCTGCTGAGGAGAGGCCTTTGGTTCCCAGACCTCACTCTGCACTCCTGAAGAGCCCTCTGGGCAGTCAGCAATGGATGGATGAGAGACATGCACCAGGGCTGGTCTGCGAAGACACATTTCCGCTGCTGCCTGGAGCCGAAACCCCGAGGGCATGGCCTCCCTCAACTCTCTGAGGGCCTCCAAGTCTCCTGGCTAGTGCTCAGGAGAAGGGGGCAGAGGGGACCGACATCATCCAAGGGGTCAGATGAGGCAAGCACCTGGGCTTGTTGGAGATTGCAGAGCAGAGGAAGGGTAGAGATGCCTTGACGGGAATGGCACTTGGAGAAAGAGATGTTCATTTGGCCTTCGGGATAGTGGAGATTAGGAATTCCCCTCAGGAACTCCACAGAGACCTTAGAGGTTTAGACCAATGTATCCCAAAAACGCCTCCAACCGTGAACTCTTCCCAAACTAGTTTTTCCTGTGTGCCCATGCCCCCTTCCCACTTCTGTGATTTTTTTTTCCTTGTGGCCCCCTTGAACTATCATGGGACCAATGAGGGGTGTCACATGGCCCCTATTGAGAAGCACAGGTTGGAATCCCTGCACTATGCCTCACAAGCTTCAGGTGGACAGTCCCTCCCCGCAGTGCCCCAGTGCTGAGCACTGACCTGGCAACTCTGTTGTCTCTGATACCCAACACCACCTGCAACACCATCTTGCAGCGGGTGTCTGTGGGCTTTGCGATGAAAGGGTTGCCGCAGCTGGCAAGCACCAGGGTCAGAAGATGGGCCCCCTGCAAATACATGTGGCCTCTGAGAGCTCCACAGCTGGCGTGGGCAGCCCCAGTCCTCAGAGACAACAGAGCAGGGGGAGGAAAGAGAGGAAGAAGTGTGACTCCATCAGCAGGGATTGCTCATGTGGTCAAGCACATACCTAGTCCTGAGTTTGGGGCTTTGTTTTGTTTTGGGGCCATACTGAGTGGTGCTCAGGGTTTATTCTTCCTCTGCACTCAGAGATCACTCCTGACAGGGCTCAGGGAACCATTTGTGCTGCCAGTTATTGAACCCCAGTTGACTCTGTGCAAAGCAAGCGCCCAACCTACTACACTGTCTCTCTGGCCCAAGGCACTTAATTTAATCCTTGGCACCGTATGGTTCCCCAGAGAACTGTACAGTATAGTACCTTTATTATTATTTTTTCAATATGCCACTTTGGGCAGCATTTTAAATGCAGTTGCTTGTGACTAGATTGCAAGAATATGAATTTGTGAAAAGTTACAAATGTTTGGTATTTGTTTTGAGGAAAAACCAGTAAAAGTGGACAGTGCTGGGAAAAGTGCTTCTTGAGTCAAGTTATAAAGTTCAGATTCTCTGCCCTATGTACGGGTCTCTGGGTTCTAATGCAGCCAGCCTGTGGTGGGCCTGGGCTTCTACGATTCTATCCCATTCCTGGGTGACATGGATACTTTGAGTGGCAACGTTCTAAAGGATAAGTAAGAATTACCCACTTCACTGTCTGTCTGTCTTCCCGTTCATCATCGATTTGCTCAAGCGGGCCCCAGTAACATCTCCATATGTCCTGTCTCATGCTAGTAGAGCCCAAGGCATCTGCTTGCTCCAGGAACATAAAGAGCATCAATCCATTCCCGGAATGAGGTCTATAATTGTTACTGGGATTTGGCATATATATCAAATACAACACGGGTAGCTTGCCAGGCTCTGCCGTGCAGGTAGCATATTCTTGTAGGCATCTCTAAGTCCAGCATTTATTGATGAACCGTGCGGCCGCAAGCGGCCACGTGAGCCGGGCGCTGATAGGCTGGTCTGCTGGGTGGAGGTCTGACTAGAGAGAAGTCCGGATGTGGAAAATGGAGGCCCTCATGGAGTGGGGGGTCTTCTGGCTTGTTGCAAGGCTCTGCTGGGGTGGTGGGCCAGGGCTAGAACCCAACATCCCTCCCGGCGCCTCGTGAGCGGCTGGTCAAGGGGAGAGCCAGTAGCAGTTCTGCCCCCATGTCTGGAGTCTCTCCAGTGAATTATCCACTTTCAGCTGACTATGGGGCCCCGAGGAGGGCAGATGGGTTTTGGGTGTGGGCCCATCGCCTCTGGGGGTCCCGGAAACAGTCAGATGAGACTGGCCCATCACACTAGCCACCATTTTCGCTGTCCGGACTCTGGGAAACTGCCTCACGACCAGATTAACAGCGAAACCAGCCGCGGTCCACTAAAATAGTGAAACAGTAATGTCTTTTAATGCACTGCATTCCACGAAGAGCAGGAAAGTTTGGTGGGAAGGAGATATGAAGAGGAAAGAAATGACATACAGAACCCGCCAAGTAGTTGAGGTGCGGGAGGGGGAAGGAGGTGGGGACATTGGTGATGGGAGATGGGTTTGGGTGGAGGGATGCGTGTTGGAACACTGTAGAACCAGAACTCTACATGAGCATCTTTCAATTGTATGTCTAAAATGGTGTAATAATATTTGGGGGGAATAATAAAATTAAATTAAAAAAAAAAGAATTACCCACTTAAAGGCAGCGTTGATGACTGATGGAGCTCAGGGCTAAATGCACACTTTGGTTCCATCTACAACACTGAAAATAAATAAATAAGAACATGTCCCGTAGAGAGAGGGCTTTCCTGGCAGCTGACAAACCAGAACAAAGGTCAAAGGCGAGATGATGAGGTGAGCAGGATGTGGGGAAGGTGGGGGAGGGCATTTAGGGTGCTCAGGGAAGACAATGAGCCCAGACTCATCTTTCCAGGGCAGACCAACACCCCGCTCACAATCCCAGGCCACTATCAGCTGGTGCTCACATACATGGGGTCCTGAGAGGGCCATGGGAAATCTGCATTTTAAAAGAGGAGTTCAGGGCCAGAGCTACAGCCCAGCGGGTAGGGGTAGGGGCGTTGCCTTGCATGCAGCTGACTGGGTTCCTGGCATTCCATATGGTCCCCTGAGCACTACCAGGAGTAATTCCTGAGCAAAGAGCCAGGAGTAACCCCTGAGCGTCGCTGGGTATGACACCCCCAAAAAAAAATTAAAAGAGGCAGTTCAGCTGAAGTTTGAAAACTTGTTTGGTACTTAGAGGATTTCAGCAGGAGACAAAAAAATGAATTTGTGTTTAGGTAGTTTTGCTAGAAGCCAGAAAAGGCCCCGCCAGGAGAGGCTTCAAGTTGTATTGGCGCAGAAACAGGTTTTGTATCCTGGCACTAGGAAGAAAGAGGGTGAAACCCCGAATATTATTGAATTTCATATTATATAAATATGAACTTTAATAAATATGAACTTTATAACTTGACTCAACATTCATTAGGACAACATTCATTAGGAATGACAACTATTATTGAAAAATCACAGAAACAACTGAACAGAACAGAGGGCTTCAGAGGCAGTGAAACAATCTAAGTTGGGAAGGGGCTGGAGAACAGCTTCAAAAGTGGGAGCTGGGGAGCTAGTCTGAGTGACGTCACAGCTTAGACATACTCTAGTAGCTTCTCAGGAAACTCGGACATATTCATGAAGGAGAAAGGTGAGTATGCACATATGAGAAACTGATTGATTGATTGATTGATTGTTTGATTGTGGGGGTGGGGAAAAAGGGGAGGGAAGAAGTTGCAAACAAAGCAACTTTGGCAGCAAGTTGCCATTATAATCTCAGTCACAGACCACACTAGGTGTTAAGGCAGAGAGTAGCTAAGAAACTGATGACTCAGGCCTGTTGAGCTGGGGGATGGCCAGGCAGAGAAGTCCATCCAGTCATTTGATAAGAGAATCTGAAGTTCAGGGCAAGTTCCAAGTCCAGGTGTACATTTAAACTCAGCAGCTCGGACCTACTTAACAGGAGGGCAGAGGGCACTGAGCTGGAACTGAGGCTCCAGAAAGCTGACTCTGATCTGGATTCCATTCAGTACAGACTGGACTGGGAAATTAAGATTAATCATCTTGATTCAGCCAGCAAGAAAACTCTTCATATGCCTAAAGCAAGTGTCAACAATAGTCATGGGCCCAGAGAGATAGTACTGAGTTTTGTTAGTATTTTTTTGAAGGGGGTTTTGGGTCACACCAGGCTGGTAACTCCTAACTCTGAATCAGGAATTACTAGTGACCAGCTTGGGGGACCATAAGGATACCAGAAATGAACCCTGGTCAGCCGCGTGCAAGGAAAGCATCCCACCCACAGTGCTATCGCTCCAGCCCTATGTATAGGGATTTAGGCACTCACCTTGCATGTGACCAATCTTGAGTGATCCCTGACCACAGAGGCAGGAGTAAGCTCTGAGCACCATCAGGTGTGCTCCTGGCCAAAAACAAAACTTAACTAAGGAAAATAAAATCCTACTCTGTCAAACTTATGCAAAACAGTTGCAAAGGGATTTTAATGGGAAGGGCTCAATTTCAGAGAGATCAGGAGGCTGTTGGTTAGCATCTGGTGACCAGAGGCGGGAGGGTTCCCAGAGGGTGAAGGAAAAGGAAATTTGACTTGGTTGACCAGACAGAGGCACCTTTTAAGATAAAGACATAAAATAATGTCTAGGGGAATAGCAGGGATGCAAGAAAGACAAAAGTATGTGCATGAACAGATGTAATTTTAAGCAAAAGAATCTCAAAATTTTGTATCCTGCTACTCTACTGTAAGAATGTATTATTTCTAGGAGCCTCTTGGTAGAGAGTTTTGGGTTTTCCAGGTATAATATCATGTCATCTGCAAATAGTGATAACTTGGCTTCTTCCCTTCCTATCTGGATGCCCTTAATGTCTTTTTTCTTCCCTGATTGCTATGGCAAGTACTTCCAGTACTATATTGAATAGAAGTGGTGAGAGTGGGCAGCCTTGTCTTGTCCCTGATCTTAAGGGGAAGGCTTTCAGTTTTTCCCCCATTGAGAATGATGCTCGCTGTGGGCTTGTAGTAGATGGCCTGGATTATCTTGAGGAAGGTTCCTTCAATCCCCATTTTACGGAGAGCTTTCATCATGAATGGGTGTTGAATCTTGTCAAATGCCTTCTCTGCATCTATTGATATGATCATATGGTTTTTATTTTTCTTTTTGTTGATATGATGTATTATGTTGATTGATCAAAACAACAATGAGGTACCATCTCACCCCACAGAGACTGGCACACATCCAAAACAGCAAGAACAACCGGTGCTGGCGTGGATGTGGGGAAAAAAGGGACTCTCATCCACTGCTGGTGGGAGTGCCGACTGGTCCAGCCCTTTTGGAAAACAATATGGGCATTCCTCCGAAAGCTAGATATTGAGCTCCCATTTGATCCAGCAATAGCACTCCTGGGAATATACCCTAGAGACCGAAAAACACATAGCAGAAACACTATATGTACTTCTTTATTCATCTCTGCGCTATTCACTATAGCTAGAATCTGGAAACAACCTAAATGCAGGAGAACAGAGGACTGGCTAAAGAAACTGTGGTTCATCTACACTATGGAATACTATGCGGCTGTCAGAAAGGATGAAATTATGAAATTTACCTGCAAATGGATGGACATGGAGTCTATCATGCTGAGTGAAATTAGTCAGAAGGAAAAGGACAGATATAGAATGACTGCATTCATTAATAGGATATAGATAACAGTGTTTTAATAAATATGGGGAAATGGTAATGGCAGATTAAAACTCACCACTGAATATACACAAAGAGACTTAAGTGATAAACTCTAAATATCTGCAGGGCTAGCCATAATGTGTAAAATAAGAGGGAGAGAGATGCAGAGACAGAGAGAGAGATAGAGAGAGAAAGAGAGGAAACTGGGGTACCTGCTATTAAGGCGGGTGGGGGACGGGAGAGGAGGGGTACATTGGTGGTGGAAATGGGGCACTGGTGGAGGGATGGGTGCTGGAATACTGTATTACCAAGAACCAATTATGAACACCTTTGTAATTGTATGTTTCACGGTGGTATAATAAAAAATTAAAAAAAAAGAATCTCAAAAATTATTTTGCATTTGTTTTGTATAATCAGAATAGCATAGATGTCCTAGAGCACAGTAAAAAACAATATCCTGTCAACCTAATGTGAATGAGTATGCTCTGGATAAATTTTTCGGGCAGGGGGTTGAAGTTTGAGCCACACCTGATGATGCTCATGGGTTACTCCTGGCAATGCTTGGGAACCATATGGGGTGCTGGGAGTTGAACCTGGGTCTGCAGCATGCAAGGCAAATGCCCTACTTCCTGTACTATTGCTCCAGACCCCTACTCCATAAATAAAAGGACAGAAGAGTGTGTGTTATATACTATCAATGTGTATTATTATTTTGTTAAGTTTGATTGCAGATGTGGCTACATGGTGAGTGAGACTGCTAATAGGTGACCTCTGGTCTCCCACGAAACCTCACTTTGGTAATAAACTGGCTTATCAATGTCAGACAGAAAAAAAAAAAGCAAATAAAGTCAGCAGATTGGAGTTTGTTTAGTCAGAGCCTTTAAACAGCTGGAGAATCAGCCTCCCCAAGGCCCTGCAGGTCTCCCGCAACAGGTGTGGAGCTCTGCCAGTCAAGCACTGCGGGCTTTAAGGGGAAACTGTTACCATAGATTCAAACACTGATGATTACCCAAATTTAGGGCCAACTCAAAAAAAAAAGTTTTGTGATGCCAGGGGTTGAACCCAGGGCTTCACACATGAAGACTTCCACTGCTCTACTGCTGAGCTACATTCCCAGGCCAGAAATAATCTTTTTTTTCAGCTAGCACCAACCAGCCCAATAAATCCTCAGACAATGACTTCAGTAGTACCATTGGGGGATATAACAATTATCAAGAATTGACTTTTATTGGTCTAAATTTTGATAATTCCATTTTCCATTTGCATTGTAACAAACAATAAATTTGTTTGTGCCTGCTAAGAGGGCAGGCTGGGCTGGTGGAGTGGGAAAATGGGGACATCGGTGGAGGGAAGGTCTCACTGGTGGTGTGATGGGTGTGGAATATTTAATGCCTGAAACAACTGTATCATGAGCAACTTAGTAAATCATTGTGTTATAATAACAATTCTTGTTTAAAAAGTATTTTTTTTTTTTTGCTTTTTGGGTCACATCCAGTGATGTGACATGACATGATGAGACAGACGTGGGGCAGAGCCGCTACTGGCTCTCCCTGTGCCCAGCCGCTCACAAGGAGCCCAGGAGAGATGGCGGGTTCTAGCCCTGGCCTGCCAGCCCAGCAGAGCCTTGCAACAAGCCAGACGACCCCCCCCACTCTATGAGGACCTCCATTTTCCACATCCAGACTTCTCTCTCGTCAGAACTCCACCCAGCAGACCAGCCTATCACAGTCCGGCTCAGCGTGGCGCATAGCGGCCGCTTGGTTCATCATTAAATGCTGAACTTAGAGATGACTGCAAGAGTATGCTACCTGCACGGCAGAGCCTGGCAAGCTACCCATGTTGTATTTGATATACCAGATACCAGTAACAAAATTATAGACCTCATTCCGGAATGGATTGTGGCTCTTTATGTTCCTGGAGCAAGCAGATGCCCTTGGGCTCTACTAGCATGAGACAGGACATATGGAGATGTTATTGGGGCCCGCTCGAGCAAATCGATGAACAACGGGAAGACAGTGATCCAGTGATCCAGTGATGCTCAGGGTTACTACTGGCACTGCACTTAAGAATTACTCCTGGTGCTATATTTAGCACTGGTGCAATATAGGGTGATGGGAATTTAATTCGGTCAGATGTGTGCAAGACAAATGCTCTACCCACTATACTATCGCTCTGACCCAAGAAGTAATCTTTATTATTTGGGTTTTAGAGGCCACCCCAGCTCTGTGTTCAGGGCTCTTTGTAGGACTAAGGGGAACATTCTGAGGTGCCATGGATCAAACCTGGGCTTCCTCCATATAAATAAGTGCTTCAGTCCACTGAGCTATCTTTCCACCCCCAGAAATAATCTTTATATTGAAGAAATCTATGATATGACAAACCAGACATCTAGAGTAGCAGTCTTTAACCTTTTTACATCTGTGTATCAGTGAAACTATGAGAAATATTTCACAGACTGCTAAGGCATAAATAAAAACCACTAAAATGGTATTTCTTATAGTTTTTTTAAAAGTCTAATATCATAAAATAAAAATTCCATGGTTATTTAAATTTGAAATAACCAGAAACTGAGCAGCAAACAAATATCCTAATAATAGAATGTCTTGAACTTTCAAGAAAGCAATATTTAGTTCAAATAATGTTGGTGAAAAATCTGTTCCTGCTTCTCTGCTGGGAAATCAAAAAAGCTGGCCTCGGTCCTTCTTCTGAGAGACGAAGGGTTGCACTGACAGCCATTCAGTCTCCTGTTTGGTTTTTCTTAATTTTTTAAATTGAATACCATGAATTAAAAAGTGTAAAGATATTTGTGACTGATTTTCAGGCTTAAGAGGTTCCAATACCAGTTCCTTCACCAGAGTTTACTGCCCTTTACTAATGTCCCCAGTTTCCCCCTGCCTCCAGCCTGCCTCCATGGCAGGCACATTTCTGCTCTGCAATTGCCCTGTGTCCCCTTCCCTAACGTATCTCCCCCCCAACCCCACCTCTTACCCCAGTAGCAAGCTTCCCACTAAAGAGTAGGTCTGCTCTTCAGTTTATAGCCTTTGGGCATTTGATATTCCCTAGAAATTGTCTTTATATCCCACATGTATGAGGGAGATCATTGAGTCTGTTCCTGGCCCTCTGAACTGATTTCACTGAACATGATACTCTCCAGATCCATCCACATAGCAGAAAATTGCATGACTTCATCTGTTCCTATGGCCAAGTAGTGTTCCATTGTGTATCTGTACCATAGTTTATCCAGTCATCTGTTCTTGGACATTTGGGTTGTTTCCAGATTTCAGCTATTGTGAATCGTGCTGTAATGATCACAGGAGTGCAGATGTCTTTTCTGCATTGTGCTTTTGGTTTTATCGCTAACAGGACTGAGCAATTAAGCAGCAATAACTTTCTCTCAAACCGGCAGGAAATTTCTGCAAACTGGCTGTGATCGGTGAACCCGATCTAGATGATCTGGCTTTGTCATAAGAATGTTTCCTCCTCAGCTCTCCTCCTTTCTCCTCCATGCCCTAGGTTCCAATCCTATGCTTTAGCTAAAGAATAAAAACCCCTCTCATATAACTCTCCTACTCTACAATTCAAAACTATGCATCTGCTCAATAGATGGGTCATTACATTTGTTCTTTTTTACACTGCTCTCTTGTCAGATGTTAATTTGTGGGCTTGACCAGCCTGAGAAGAAGGCAGAGTCATAAACATATGCTTCCCTGACCCCAGAACATCACAGCGAAGTTCACACCAGCAACACTCAGCTTTTCAGGACAGTGTTGGAAGGAGAGAGAAGAGGCATCTGAGTACTGACTCCACTCATTCTGCCAGGAATCAATGTTTCTGTCAGCAATGATGTGAATACAAGGTGTGCAGAGACCAGACTTTTCTGGACAGTCCCCAAGAGCTTCAAGGAACTGATGTTCTCTGCCTTGGGGATCCAGCTCTTTTAAGTGAGGAGTCCAGGTTTGAAGAATCTGCCTTAGAGACAGTACATGGGTACTTGCCTTGCATGCAATCAACCTGGGTAGAGTTCAATTCCTGGCACTACATATGGTCCTTGAGCTTCAGGAGTGATCCCTGTGCACAGAGCCAGGAGTAAGCCTTGAGCACCACTGAGTGTGACTCAATACTGTCCCTCTCAAAAAAAAAATCTTCATGGGAGTGGGAAGGAGTTTGGTCGAGGGACTTGCTAGAGCTACGTTTCTCTGTAATTTCACATCATGATACACAGTCTCAGGCTCTAAGCACGATGGCAGTAGCATTCTCACTTATTTTCACATCAGAGTACACTGCATTTGGTTCCTGTCCCTAAAGACAAAGGGAAGAGATGGAGGAGTTAGACACCTATGTGCTCTACTAATTGCACAGAAATAGTGCTGGATTTCTGGGAAGGCCCAGGTACCTGTTAGATTTTGTAGTGGGGATAGAAGATGGTGGTTGACAAGAGAATGGGGGGGAGAATATTCTAGAAAAAAAGAAACAGCTTGTTCTAAGCAGGAGGAATGAAAAAGGAAGAGGTCAGAGAATGGTAAGTAGAAGTCACTATAACAAAAGGCAAAAGAAATGAGCCCAGATGGAATGTGTCAGAACCTATCACGAAGGCCCACATTATGTGTAAATGCATGGAATTTAAGCTCATCTCTAAAACTGCAGCATTGGGTAAACAGGTCCCTCACTCCACTCTGGGTGTGAGTGCCTTGGTGTGGCTTCTGCAAGCATTCCTATATGAAGGGAGCTTGAACTGAGACACAACAGGCCCAATCCTTGGCACGCCTAATGATCCAGCTCCCAAACAGAGCTGCATTCACCTTCAGCCCACAACCAGCAGTCACACAAGCCACCATCTCCCAGTACCAGACCCCTCTCTAGCCCCCTGAGGAATCTTACTGTTCCCATGTGTGCTGGTTTTACCATCTGTTCCCCACCAACTCCAAAAGTGCCCTTTTAACCATGCAAATAATATCCTGTCCTCTCTGCTTAAAGCCCAGCATGACTTTCTACTGGCTGCTCTTAGAGGAAAATCCCACCTTCTTACCTGTGCCCTCCAATTGCTCCATCCCATTTGCCAGGCCTTGTTGCCCCAGACTTCTTTGCCATTGTTTCTACTCCTAACTTGTGGTGGTGGTGTCTTTCAGCTCATTTTCACTCAGGCTTTTCCTCCTGCCTCACCCTCAGGCAGTTATCTGTTCTTGCCTTCCGGATAATTTTAGCATCTCTTCTTCAGAAAGGCTTTTCTTAGTGACTCCCTCAATCTAAAGGAGCAACTCCCATTTCAATTCTCTGAACAGCCCTTAGGGTCTGCTTGTGTTTTCCTGTCTCCAAAAATGGCGCCATCAGCCCCTCTCACCCTGTTCCCTTGCTGCTCCACCAATCAAGACATAGGGGGGTCTCTTTCTCATCCATTGGCTCTGGACTGGCCTTACTACTTGTGTCAGTTGACAGAATGTGTCAGAAAGAATGCAATGAAGGTCACAGCCTAACTTTCATGAGTTCAGTCCACTTCTACTTTACTCTTAAATTCCAGCTGCTTCATGACAAGTCTGAGTAGCCTGAGGCCGCCATGTTGGGAGGAAGCCCGGGGTCCCATGTGGAAGGACACTGAAATGACAGACAGGAGGTGACACCTGATGGAAATGAGGCAGAGAGCCCACTAACTCCCAGATGTTCAGCCTAACTCTGACCAAAGACATGGAAAGACTCTTGTCAAATGCCCGGCAGCTACCATAACACCCTAGAGCGTGAGAGCATCCCAGCAAAGAGCTACTAAAAAGACAGTGAAACTGGGCTAAAGATCAACATTGTATAAGGACCACTTTTCTTACCCTAAAAGCTTAAAGATAAAAACAGATTATAACCTCTCGTGGCGAGACTCACACATCTAAAAGAATAGAAAAAAACTAGTGTTGGTGGGGATGTGAGAGAGAAAAACAACCTTCATCCACTCTTGGTGGGACTGTTGAGTGAGTTAGCCTCTAATGAAAACAGTATGGTCACTTCTTGAAAAATTAAGAATTGAGTTTCCATATAATCCAACAATTCCACTTCTTGGCATTTACTCCCAGGGCCTAAAAACACTACTTTAAGACAGCATTTATGGTCTACGTACATTGCAGCACTATGCACAATAGCCAATATCTGGAAACAACCTGAGTGCCCAAGAACAGATGAGTAAATAAAGAAATGGGGTGGTGTATATAGATGCAGTGGAATGCTACTCAAGCATAAGAAAAGATGAACTCATGCACTCCACTGCTTTTTGGATGGATTTGAAGAGTATTTTTCTGAGTGAAGTCAGTCAGAAGAACAGTGACAGGACAGGAAGATCTCTTACATTGGGATATAAAGAAGCCTAGTAAGGGAATGACAAGTGGTCAAAGGCAACAGAATCTCAGAATCAAATGATAGAATTAAGCTTCCAAGGCAGGGATATAGATAGGAAAGAACCTCGGGATATTGGGGAAGGGACCAGTCACCCATGGTGAGACTAGTGCCATTACAGTGTATGCGTGAAGCTACCATTAATTGTATTGGAAAGTACTGTGACTCAATAGAAATGGTGGTGGGGAGAGATGCTTCCAGACCCTGTGCAAGGCTGAGTCTTCTGGGATACACCAGAGGGGTGTATCTCAGAAGGGGGTTGGGTGGTGGGCTCACCCACACAAAAAGAGCCCCCGGCAGCTGAAAACCTCTACCCTTGACAATTGCCGTCATGCTCAAGACTGGACTTCACTGCTTGGGATGTTCATTGTCCAGAAATTACTCTGTTGAAAAACTCAGGTGTGTGGGTTTTGTCACTAAAATCCTCAGGCTTTCATGAGGATGAAAAGCCTCCCCACATCTCCCTATACTTCAAGAAGGCCCAGCAGTCACACACACACACACACATGCACACACACACATGCGCACACACACACATACACACACACACACCAGAACTGCTATTCAGCTGAAAATTTAACTCCAGCTTTATTACACCATTAGAAATTTTTGAATTCCTGGAGTACACCGCATTCATCTTGTGGTCATGCAACATCTCAGATTCTATAATGCTGATAAACCACCAGATTGAATGGGATGTGAAGTAGGAGAGTAACCAATCTTGATTAACAAAATATAAACTCACAAGATTTATCCTGTAACAACGTGCTAGTAATCTCTTATACAAGAGCTTAAGGGCTCCATGGTGAGATACAACAATCTTCACTAACATTCTTTCTAAGGAAACAGTTTTGATCATGTTTAGCAAATTGTTTACAAACAACATTGAATAAATATGGAGGATCTGCTATAGGAGCAAGCCTAAGGGGTGGTTGGAAAAACTGGAAATAATGGTGTGGGAAGGTATAATGGTGGTAGGATTGGTGTTGGAATATTGCATGGCTATAATAAATCATCATGAACAACTTTGTAAATAAAAAATAAATAAACAAATAAAGAAAGAAAGAAAGAAAGAAAGAAAATGACCGAAAGGGAAAAAATGGTGGTGGGGAGCTTCTTGCAACCCTGAAGACAAACTGGTTGATAGGAACCACCTAGCTTGTTGCTAGCAGAGTTCTTTCTCAACCCATCACCCTGTTTCTCATTTGATTGGCTCTTGAGGGGTGGTAGAACAGTTCTTTGGTGATGACATGAGTGTCATGGCCCCTGGCAAGCACCACAACCATAGCTGAGAGCCTCCACTAAGAGTGCAACCTCCGGCCAGAACATGTGTGAAGATGCCATAGCTAGAGGAGTTCAAACCTCCTGAATGCTATGACTTAAGTGTGAACACTGTGACCTGGACCTGACCCCTGGGTAGCACCAGAACCAGCTGTGTTCACTCTCTGCCATCACAATGACGCAGCCGTAACAAAGAGCAGGGCATGGGGCAGATGGAATAAAACAAATCCCTAGATGTTGGAGAGGCTTTCCATGTAGCAGGAAGTAACTGAAGTCTCCTCCCACTCAAGTGGAGGTACATGCTATCGGCCTGGCTGTATCAGTACATAAACTTCGCAGATAATTGCTGAAAGTGTGAATTTGACATTTTGGAATTCACCTTTAAACCGAGTCTGGGTAAAGCAACAATGCTAATGTTTGACAATAATGAATGTTGAATCAAGGATCAGACATTATACAGACATGAATATTCTGACATGGAATATTGGAGGGCTGTTGTTTTTCTTATAAATAAATGAGCAAGGTCTTTACACTGTGACCAAAGATTGAAGGACCCCAGGACACAGAGGCCTCTCTAGCAGTAGCTGCTTGTTTCTGAGTTACAGGACACTCCTCCCTGTGGGGGGTCATGAGCCATCTCCTCTATGTCTCCTCTAGTCTCCTCTATGGCCATCCTGAGAAGACTCAAAATCCAGCTGCAGCAAGAAAGGAAACACAATAGGGTAACTTAAATAAAGTTTAGTTTAATTAGTAAATAATAAACAAATTAAAAAAATTAAACAAATAAGGACCAGAGCAATTGTACAGCAGGAAGAATATTTTCCTTGCATGTAGCCAACCCAGGCTTAGTCCCTGGCACTTAATCGGTCTCCTGGTCCTCACCAGGAGTGATCCCTGAATACAGATCCAGGATTAAGCCCTGAGCACTGGGAAGTGTGACCCATGAAAACCAAATAAATAAATGAATGAATGAATGAATAAAATGAGGGGTCAGGGGGAATGTCACAATAAGTCGAGTTTATGCTTGCACGCAAAGCCTGAGCTCATTTCCTGGCTGTGCAGTTTCACAAGGAATGCCGAGAGTGGCCGAAAGATAAACCAAATTCATTAAAATAAAACATTTTAAAGTTCAAAGAAAAATAAGTTTAGGGATATTAGAGTTCAGCATCTCGATTCTGAGCTTTGAGGATCTATAAGTCTGGACATGGCTAAAGTGGAGGGAAGACAAAGTTACTGACATTTTTTGAGGTGAACAAAGTTGAAGCTAGGACATGGGCTGTGACAGCCCTAATAAAATGAAACTTTCTTGGGATAATGGCAAGTCTCAAGGCGGGAAGAAGCCCTGGAAGTTTCTACTTGAGAATGTGAGAGGCCTGTAAAGAAATGTGGTTTTCTTGCAAAGATCTAGTATCAACCAAAGCAAAAATGGAGGTGGTGAAGAATCCATAGGGTACTGTTGCAGGACACCTAAAAGCCTAAAAGCCTCTGCATCTGCCCTGGTTTGCCTCCTGCAAATCACTTCGTAAATAAGGGGGTAGTTTAAATGTGGCAGTTTATCTGACCATGTATTCTGTACTGGCTGGTATAAATATTCTCTCATGCTACCACAATCATCGTGGGACTAGCTAGATCTTAACAGCATATTTGCCTGGCCACGTTAGGATCTCTAAGTAATTAGACCAGAGAGAAATGCTGTTTGCCTCCAAGCAAGCAAGCATGGCTCCCTGATAGCTCAAAGACAACTAAAATACAAAACTACGGTGAAGTAGACGAGACTCTTGTGAAAGCTTGGAGAAATATTTAACTGGCATTAGTATTAGTCTTTGGTACAGAGACATGCCATCTCAGAAACCCCTTTCTCTACCCTATAAAGGCATTTCCAGGCAGATCTTGGCTCAAAACATTAGCATGTAATAGGGCCTAGGTAAGGTGCTGGGAGAAATTACCTAAGGGCATTTGACCCTTCCTGCTTCCCATAATAATAGTGGGAGGTCTGAGTTGCAGGGGTATAAAACCAGCCTGCTCCCCCCCTCTCTCTCTCTCTCTCTCTCTCGGCTCTCTTTGTGGGCTTGCACTCTTCTTGGGAGTCTTGTCTTTGTCTCCTCTTTACAGGGCCTTAACATGTGATGGCAGCCATCTTGGCATACAAGTGGCTGGAATTCTAGCTGGGAATCCTAGCTGGGTTTTTCCTATTGCTGATTTGTATGCCTGAACCTGTGATAAGTAAAGCCTTTTAAACCTGCATTGGATTCCTGAGTCTTCATCCATTCCCCGCCGGTTTCAGAGGTGGAAGGGAGCGCTTCCTGGCACTGTTGGGGACCCCGGCAACGTTCCTGACAGGGTACAATGGGATGGATAAGGTTCTCAGTAGCACTGAGAAGAGTGACCCAAAGTAGAACTCGTCAGGCAGGTCTGCTGAGGGAGGTGTCGGAAGCAGCAATTTTTTAATTTGTTGTTAAAACAGGGTGAAAATGATTCATATAAATGGAAGATCCAGAGCTTGAAAGAATGTACTGTTGAGTTCCACAACTGTGTCCTTTGCTTGGTGCCATTTCCTATAAGGACCAGAACAACAGTGTAGAGGGTACTTTCCTTGTGTGTTGTCGACCTGTGTTTGATTTCCGGCACCCTTATGTTTCCCTGAGTCCCATCAGGAGTGACCCTGAGCACAAAGCCAGCAGTAATGCACAGAGGGGCTTTCTCTCAAGGAGTAGTGAAGGATGACTCAGTGGAGAACAGGAGGAAGGTTTATTAAGGAAGATTTGAGTCAGCCTGAAAGCACAAAAAATTTGCACATCCTGCCAGTTTACAGTTGGAACCCAGTCAGCAATCTGAGACCTTTGCTCAGGATTCCCAAGGGCACTGGGGAAAGGATGCAGGTGAGGGTGGTCAAGTCTGGTCAATCCGACCCCTGCAGCAGCCAAGACAGCTCTGAGATGAGACACAAGGCTTGGCAGGAGTCAAGAGGGGGCGCCATTTTCCAGCAGGCCGGGAGTGCCCTAATATGGGAGCTCGCCTGGACTTTGTACTCCCTAAAGCTTGGCTTTGCACAAGTATTGGCATGACCGGTCAAAGTTACTTATATAGAATGGACTGTCAGCAGTCTGTGGAAAGATAAGCTGGACAGAGTAGCATTTTCCCCAACCTTTTATATTATTTTTTCTTGTTATAAAAATATGTTCAGTATAATATTTTTTATATTGGAAATATAAAAATTATTATTTAGTATAATATTTTTATATATTGGAAAATATATAATTTTTTCATATTGGAAACCTAGGCACCAATAACAAACTAAAATATGCTTAGTAAGTCATTCAATGGCCCTCATTTCTGTCTCTCTACACAAAACTTAAGGGGTAAGAGGTAAATTGTTAGCAAACTACACAATTTTCATTTTAAGAATGCAGTTTGAGTTTCTCTGAAGAGCTCTTCTTTGGGGGTGGAGGCCCACACCAGGGCTTACTCCTGACTCTGTGCTCAGGGATCATTCCTGGTGGGACTCACCATAAGGGGTGCCAGGAATCAAACAACAGAATTTTTTAAAGTATTTTATTATGCCACCGTGAGATATACAATTACAAAGTTCATTTTTGGGTTTTGGTCATACAGTGTTCCAGCACCCATCCCTCCACCAGTGCCCATCTCCCACCACCAATGTCCCGGTTCCCTCCCTCCTCCCCAGCCCCTCCTCCATGGCAGGTTCTTTATTTCTTTCCCTTTCTCTCTATCTCTTTCTCTTTTCCTTCCCTTCCAGATTGCGGATTACAGCACATACATTAAAGGGTTGTCATGTGTATCTTTTTGCCTGTATTTAATGCTCAGTTCTAGATTGGTATTAGAACTTTCGACAATTGTTAGCATACTGTTCCATTTTCTGTTTTACTAGCCTCCTGACTCCCACAGGTTTGTGATAATTTTCCCTTTAGACAAGACTCCCTGATACATGTTTCACTTGACCTTGGATATTGGTATCATAATATGTACATATATATTTATGTGATGCAAATAAATGCAGTCATTCTATATCTGTCTCTCTCCTTCTGGCTAATTTCACTCAACATGATTTTCTCCATGTCCATCCATTTATAGGCAAATAGAAATACTTTGTAATTGTCATCACGGATTTTGGCTTTTCATAGACTGGTTCCAATGAGCTATGATCACTGTTTTACTCAAACAATTAAAATACATCCAAATTATAATATCTAAATTGTTTTATACACAAAATTAACACAGGATGCCTGCCCTCAAGGAACTTACATTTCTGCCAACACAATATCTAACAGACATGGGAAATGAAGTTCCCAGTGAGATAGTACAGAGATTAGGCATTTGCGTTGTCCCAGCTGACCCAGTTTCAATCCCTGTCACCACATATGGTTCCCTGAACACCATCAGGGTGATGATACCTGAGCACAGAGCCAGGAGTTAGCATTGAGCACAGCCAAGGGTGTGGCTCAAAAAACAAGGAAGGAAGGAAAGGAAGGAAGAAGGAAGGAAGGAAGGAAGGAAGGAAGGAAGGAAGGAAGGAAGGAAGGAAGGAAGGAAGGAAGGAAGGAAGGAAGGAAGGAAGGAAGGAAGGAAGGAAGGAAGGAAGGAAGGAAGGAAGGGGAAAGGAAGGAAGGAAGGAGGGAAGGAAGGAAGGAAGGAGGGAAGGAAGGAAGAAAGGAGGGAAGGAAGGAAGGAAAAAGGAGGGAAGGAAGGAAGTAGGGAAAGAAGGAAGGAAGGAGGGAAGGAAGGAAGAAAGGAAGGAAGGAAGGAAGGAGGGAGGGAAGGAAGGAAGGAAGGAAGGAGGGAAAGAAGGAAGGAAGGAGGGAAGGAAGGAAGGAAGGAGGGAAGGAAGGAAGGAAGGAAGGAAAGAAGGAAAGAGGGAGGGAAGGAAGAAAGGAGGGAAGGAAGGAAGGAAGGAAGGAAGGAAGGAAGGAGGGAAGGAAAAGAAGGAAGAAAGGAAGGAAGGAAGGAAGGAAGGAAGGAAAAAGGAGGGAAGGAAGGAAGTAGGGAAAGAAGGAAGGAAGGAGGGAAGGAAGGAAGGAAGGAGGGAAGGAAGGAAGAAAGGAGGGAAGGAAGGAAGGAAAAAGGAGGGAAGGAAGGAAGGAAGTAGGGAAAGAAGGAAGGAAGGAGGGAAGGAAGGAAGAAAGGAAGGAAGGAAGGAAGGAGGGAGGGAAGGAAGGAAGGAAGGAAGGAGGGAAAAGAAGGAAGGAAGGAGGGAAGGAAGGAAGGAAGGAGGGAGGGAAGGAAGGAAGGAAGGAAGGAAGGAAGGAAGGAGGGAGGGAGGGAAGGAAGGAAGGAAGGAAGGAAGGAAGGAGGGAAAGAAGGAAGGAAGGAGGGAAGAAAGGAAGGAAGGAGGGAAGGAAGGAAGGAAGGAAGGAAGGAAGGGAAAGGAAGGAAGGAAGGAGGGAAGGAAGGAAGGAAGGAAGAAAGGAAGGAAGGAAGGAAGGAAGGAAGGAAGGAAGGAAAAAGGAGGGAAGGAAGGAAGTAGGGAAAGAAGGAAGGAAGGAAGGAAGGAGGGAAGGAAGGAAGAAAAGGAGGGAAGGAAGGAAGGAAAAAGGAGGGAAGGAAGGAAGGAAGTAGGGAAAGAAGGAAGGAAGGAGGGAAGGAAGGAAGAAAGGAAGGAAGGAAGGAGGGAGGGAAGGAAGGAAGGAAGGAAGGAAGGAGGGAAAGAAGGAAGGAGGGAAAGAAGGAAGGAAGGAGGGAAGGAAGGAAGGAAGGAGGGAAGGAAGGAAGGAGGGAAGGAAGGAAAGAAGGAAAGAGGGAGGGAAGGAAGAAAGGAGGGAAGGAAGGAAGGAGGGAAGGAAGGAAGGAAGAAAGGAGGGAAGGAAGGAAAGAAGGAAAGAGGGAGGGAAGGAAGAAAGGAGGGAAGGAAGGAAGGAAGGAGGGAGGGAAGGAAGGAAGGACGGAGGGAGGGAGGTGGAAGGAAGGAGGGAAGGAAGGAAACATAATGAACAAAACAAAGCTTCTCTCTCAGAACTGGGAACACCCTTCTCCCAATCAATTCCTAGACTGCACTGATTGAGGTGGGAGTGAAGATTTTTCCTCTGTGGAGAAAGCTGGAATGCAGCGACAGCTAGATTCTGGTCTCTGCAAACATGTGGGTGTACCGGGCCCACAGCTGATGCTACAGTGCTTCAGGGGAGGTGGCACAAGGACGTCCAAAGTCCAGTCAAGGGTTCAGGGATCTTGGACCAGCTTGAGGCCTCCTTTCAGCAGTAAATATAGGCTTTGGAACTCTATGACTGGGTAATAAATCCTCTGAAACCTCTGACCTAAAACAATAATCACTTGACTAGTCACCCAGTGTTCTGGGGATTGAGTGGAATCAGCAAAGTAGATCTTACCCAGGGTTCCTGGTCACAGATGCCTCAGTTTTTAGTCAGATGACCGCAGCCAACAGTGTTCCCCCAACATCTTTCTTCCCTCTCAGGGTCAGGATGGAACCCAGGACCTCACCCAGTACAGACATTTACTCCTCCCACCAAGCCTCCTCCCCAACACAAAGTCCTTTGCTTTATGGAGGCTGTTGGCTATACCCAGCTGGGCTTTCTGCCACAACATACCTCTCCTGGCCATGCTCCTCCCAGCAAGGTGTCTGGGGAGAAGATCATTTCTCAGTCTCTTACCTCTATTCAATTGCCTCTATTCTATTTGGCTGAGCAGTTTCAGGGACCAGTTCAAGGAGAGTTAGCATAGAGCAACCCCCTCTGGGTGGGAGGTATGACAAAGAATTTTCATACCTCCCTGAGGGGAATTGGGTCACACTTGGTGGTGCTTTGGGGCTGTGCTCAGGGGTCACTTCTGATAATACTTAGGAGAGCATACATGTGATGGAAATCAAGCTGGGCTCAGTAACATTCAAGCCTCTTTGCCCTTCTACAAGCTCTCCAACATAGATTTGAGTCACTTTTTAAAAGCCATAAGTACTAAGTGAGAAGTATCACTGTCTTCCCGTTCATCGTCGATTTGCTCGAGCAGGCACCAGTAACATCTCCATATGATCTGTCTCATGCAAGTAGATCCCAAGGACACCTGCTTGCTCCAGGAACATAAAGAGCCTCAAACCATTCTGTCATGTCATGGGAATGAGGTCTATAATTGTTACTGGTATCTAGCATATCAAATACGACAAGGGTAGCTTGACAGGCTCTGCCATGCGGGTAGCATACTCTTGTAGTCATCTCAAAATCCAGCATTTATTGATGAACCTTGCGCCGCGCTAGCCAGGCTGTGATAGGCTGGTCTGCTGGGTGGAGTTCTGAAGAGGGGGAAGTCCGAATGTGGAAAATGGAGGTCCTCATGGAGTGGGGGGGTCGTCTGGCTTGTTGTGACGCTCTGCTGGGGTGGCGGACCAGGACTAGAACCTGCCATCCCCTCCTGGGCACCTCATGAGTGGCTGGGCACAGTGAGAGCCAGTATCAGCTCTGCCCCATGTCTGAGAAGTACATTATGTGAATTCTCATATTTGATTCTCATGACTTTACCTGTTGCAACCATTTTGCAAAGGAGGAACCAGGAAAAGAAGAAAGCAATACCAGAGAAAGAAAGTGTGTGTCTTGGGGGAGCCCAAGCAATGGTAGGGCATTTGCCTTGCTCGCAGCCAACCCTGGTTTGATCCCCCACATGCCCTATAGACCCCGAACACTGCCAGGGCTAATTTTCAGTGCAGAACCAGGAGTTACCCCTGAGCATCACCAGGTGTGACCCAAAAAGCCAAAACAAGAACAAAAGAAACCAAAACACATGCCTTGCTCAAGATCACACAACACCTCAGCCCCAGAACAGCATGCTTAAGTGACCCTCTGTATGGATTCCAAATACATGGGGAAATAGATCTTTGCAAGGAGATAGACCTTGAATGCCACAGAGACCCCGAGTAGTCCTACAGCAGACACTTACTGTAATTTCAAGGCCTGGGTCCAGACAGTTTCCACATGGAACCATACCCTCAGGTTATACACAACATGCCACAGCTTTGTCACTAGAGATTTGGAGACAGGGAGACATTGGTGCTGCCCTGCCCAAAGTGACCTTTGTAGGCACTTTTTTCAGTTTGGCCTCGAAGCCCAGGCAAGATTCAAGCTGTGGAGAAAAAGCATTACTTTTTTTTGTTTGTTTGTTTTGGTTTCTTCCCCCTTTTTTTTTTTTTTGGTTTCTTCCCATTAGAATGGGAAGGAATGGGAGTGAAGATAGACGGTCGGCAACTACACCACCTCCGCTTCGCTGTTGACATCGTTCTAATAACACCAAACATTAGCCAAGCGGCACAAATGCTGGCTGACTTCGACCGAGAGTGTGGAAAGGTAGATCTACAGCTGAATCTCAGCAAAACTATGTTCATGAAAAATGAACTAGTTCCAGAGGCCCCATTCACTCTCAATGGAACAAACATCTCTGAATGCAGCAGTTATGTGTACCTAGGTCGAGAAGTCAACATGATGAATGACCTAAAACCTGAGCTGCGCAGGAGGACGAGAGCAGCATGGAATGCCTTCAAAAACATCGAAGAAATAGCTAAAAAGACAAAGAACCTCTGGCTCTGGGCACATCTCTTCAACTCCCCCGTTCTCCCTGCATTAACATATGCCTCAGAGACCCGGGCCCTACGAAAGCAGGATGAGAATGCTATTCAGGTCTCCCAAAGAGGAATCAAAAGAGCTATGCTTGGAATATCACGCCTCACTCAAGTGAAAGAAGGAATCTGGAGCTCCAACCTCCATTGCTGCTCCAGAGTCAGGGATGCTGTCTCGTTTGCCAAGGCATCAAAAATCAGATGGGTTGGACATGTAATGCGATTTGGAATCGACTGCTGGACTAGAGTCGTTACAGACTGGATCCCACGGGATGTCAAAAGATCATGTGGCCGCCCACCTACAAGATGGTCAGACTTTTTTGTCAAGACCCTGAACAAACGGTTTGAGGCTCATTGTACTCCTGAAGCAACCAGATACCATTGGGCTACACTGGCATGTGATAGGGTCAAATGGAACAAATCAATGAATAACGGGATGTCAAGTGATCAAGTGATCAAGTGCATCTTGGTGGTTTTATTTTTTTAAATAAGTATTTTATTATACCACCATGAGATATACAATTACAAAGATGTTTATATTTGGGTTTTGGTCAAACCATGTTCCAGCACCCATCCCTCCACCAGTACCCATCTCCCACCATCAATGTCCCCGGTTCCCTCCTCCCTCCCCAGCCTGCCTCCATGGCAGGTTCTTTATTTCTTTGCCTTTCTCTCTATCTCTTTCTCTTTTCTTCCCTTCCAGATAAAAAGCATTACTCTTGAACTTTGAACACCTGGCTTTGAACTCACAGATCTATTTGTTGGTGGGGTAGCGTTGTTGGTATGGTGATGAGCATAGCTGCCTTCCATTTGTAGGTATGATTTATTGATTTATTTATTTTTAATTTTTTTTGTTTTTTTTATTTTTATTATTTTTTAATTTTATTTTATATTTCATTATACCACCACAAGATATACAATTACAAAGATGTTCATGTTTGGGTTTAGGTCATTTTACTGGTTTTGGCCTATCAAACACACATCGGACAGCTTGCCAGGCTCTGCCGTGCAGGCACTATACTCTCATTACCTTGTGGGGCTCTCTCAGAGGGGTGGGTAGAATATTGATGGTAATTTGGAGGTAAATTGCACGGCTGCTGTGCGGGCGCCCAGCAACGGGAAAGTTGGTATCTCCTCTGCCGGGTGTATCTGCGTCTGTGGCTCAAGCATTCCTGGGCTTGAAATACTCTCCTCTGAAGGGCGGGTCTCTGAAGGGTGGGTCCTTGTAGGCTGGGTTTCTGTCAAGCCGGGCTGGAGACTGGCTTAATCTCTAGGGTGAAGATCTTAGGAGCTGCGGAGTGTGGATGGTGAAGATTGCTGCCAGCAAGGTGTGGGGGTTTCTCTGGGTTCCTCTGAGGCTCCATTGGGATGGTGGATTCGGGTCAGAAGTCGCTCTCGTGGTCTGTGGAATGCAGGGGGTTCAACGGGGAAAGTTGGTATCTGCTTTGCCGGCTGTATCTGCGTCATGAATAGATGTTCATGTTTGGGTTTAGGTCATACAGTGTTCCAGCACCCATCCCTCCACCAGTGCCCATTTCCCACCACCAAATGTCCCTGATTCCCTTCCTCTCCCCTAGCCTGCCACTATGACAGGTTCTTTATCTCTTTTCTCTCTCTGTATCATTGATAGCAGTATGGAATGCCTTCAAAGGCATTGAAGAAATAGCTAAAAGGACAAAGAACCTCCGGCTCCGGGCACGGCTCTTTGACTCCACCATTCTCCTTGCATTAGCATACGCCTCAGAGACCTGGGCCCTAGGAAAGCAGGCTGAGAAGGCTATTCAGGTCTCCCAGAGAGGAATCGAAAGAGCTATGCTTGGAATATCATGCCTCACTCAAGTGAGAGAAGGAATCCAGAGTTCTGACCTCCGTTGCTATTCCAGAATCAGGGATGCTGTCTCTTTTGCCAAAGCATCGAAAATCAGATGGGCTGGACATGTAATGTGACTTGGAGACGACTGCTGGACTAGAGCAGTCTGGATCCGACTGTTACCGACTGGATCCCACGGGATGTCAAAAGATCACGTGGCCGCCCACCTACAAGATGGTCAGACTTCCTTGCCAAGACCCTGAAGGAACGGTTTGAGGCTCTTCACATTCCTGAATCAACCAGATGCCATTGGGCTACATTGGCACGTGATAGGGTCCAATGGAAATGTTACTGGTGCCCGTTCGAGCAAATCGATGAATAACGGATTCAAGTGATCAAGTGATCAAGTATCATTGATAAGGTCAACAGGTTATTAGTATATAAATCAGGTCAAATTTGTCAAAGGGTCTCCCTGGCCCTCCTGTTTTAAGGAATTGGTTCCTTTGCTCCAGGGAACACCCCTTTTGGCAGGTAAACCCCAGTAAGCCATCAGGTACCTATCTTTATTGGAAGGACATATGTTTCTCCCCCTCCCCAAAAGATTTTGAATTCAACTAAAATAGCTTTGTTCTACTCAACACAGAACTTTTACACGGGTTGTGTGTTCTCCTCAGGGAACACAAAGAACTTTCCTCAGCAGGAACCCGCCATGGTTTGTTCCTTCTGCACGAGGCTTATTGAAAAGAGCAGGAACTAGATTCCACAGGAAAGTAAAAAATGAAGGTACAAATAGATTATGGCATGACTGTGTGCTTGGAAGGTCAATACAGAACCAGCAGAGGTGCTTTCTGTTCAGAGTTCACTGGGAGTGCAGTGTGAGGCCCTTTGACCTTATAGGTTTGGTCTCTGGCTCTTAAGACTCATCTGATTCTGGGGTAAGGCTGCTGCATTTGTGGGACAAGACCTACCTACCGTTAGAGTGTGACTTCCTGCCCTATTCTCTGCTGCGTAGGCTTGGGCTATAGCTCTTCTTGGGGGAAGGAAAGCCTCAGGCCACTGTTTTCCAAGATTCGCAAATTAGAAGCCCTAAAAGAAGAGAGTTCCGAGGCCCAGCAAGGCAAGGATTTCTGAGGAAATCCTGGAAAACATTGGGTGAAAAGGGGCTTCCTTCCTGAAAGCTAGGCTGATTGTGTGAATGGGACCAGCCTGAGGCTGTGTGAGAAGGCTTGAGGGCAGCTTCCACAAGGGAAGGTCAAAAAGCTCTTCTGCCTGAATGCTGGAGTCTTAGGACCAGGAGACTGTCAGAGATTTGGTTTTCTTCGCACACACCCAAGAGAAAGCAGCGCCAGCCTGCTAGACTAAACAAAGGAGAGTCATCCATGCCAAGCAGGTTACTTAAGGTTTTTCTTGGTTTGGGATCTAGGGCAATATCAGAGTGCATACCCTCACGTGTGAGGTCCTGGTCCATCAGAGCACCCAAAGTGAAAAAAGAGAAATATATGGTCACTGAAGGAAAGTCAGTCACTGTAGGAAATACATGGTCACTGCGGAAAAGAAATGCATTTTTTTTTTGCTTCAGGGGGTGGGTTGGGGGGTGGGAACCTTCCAAGGTGGTTTTCAGTAGATCCAAGGTCTCACAGGTGATTCCCAGCCAACTAGATCTGCAGTTCTTGCAAGGTCCTACAGGTCTGCAATATTGGAGATACTCAGACACCCCAGAGGTGCTGGGGATCTTCAAGGGTGCACCCAGTGATGCTCAGGGGACCACGTGAGGCTAGAAATCAAACACAGCTTAGCTGTATACTAAGCATGTTACCTAATGACTGTACTAATTCCTGGCCCCAAAAGATATATAATGTTTCAAAAGTCTCCTATAGTCCTGTACCAAAAAGTTATTTTATGCATTCACTAACTTTTTCTGTGAATATACTATACATAATGCACACATATACATGCGTAAGTGTTTATAGGTACATATTTTCCATGTTCTTTTGTTACTTATTCTTTTCATGTAATACTATATCATAAAGGGTTTTATGTCAAATACATTTCAATTATATTAAGTTCATAAATTATTTTGCTGAACTTTTATAAATAAAAAGAACCTTCTATTATTGAAGAATAATGTTTCATTTTTTGCAACTATAAGGAAAACTAGCATTCTTAATTACATAGGGAAGACTTGAATTATTTCCTTTAAGATATGTTTCAAAGAATGTAATTCTTAAGTCAAAACTTTGGACATTTAAAATTTTTGATACACTATCCGTTAGAATAAACTAAACATTATAATAAATACCCACAAATCCATGGTGTTATACTATAACTTTTTACTTCTCTTGGGAGATAGTTCTTCCAGTTAAATTCCACCAGCAGAGTAAGAGGATGCCTATTTCTCCGCCCTCTCAAGACCTAATTGTGCTATTTTCCACAGATCTTTATGCAGTACCAGTGCATCCCTGCATGGCTAGACACAGAGAACCCGTTTCTTTCTCTGCAGACAATCTCACCACAATCAGGACTTAACCCTCCGTAAAGCCAGCACTCAACATTCTGACCTGCTTCAGGATTACAGTCTCATCCCCAGTTCCTCGACTAGCCAGACTTTCTGGCTCTTTTTCTGCCTATTCTCTATCTCTCCCCACCCCTCCCTTTCCTGTTGCAGAAGAAATGATGTTCAGGGGACAGTCAGATCAGGGTCTCAGTGTGAACTCTGGCCCCAGCACAGTCTCTGAACACTCTCCGCTCTTTTACAGGCTTGAGGGGAAAAAGAACGTAGGCAGAAAAGGTTGCATTTTCTATCTCAGCTTACAATGTTTCCACTGGGGAAAATAGATCAGAGAAGGAAAATGAGGGGCAAAATCACAACCCGGTGCTGACTTCACACTGACTGTGCCCGAATGGCGCAGCGCCTGGTCCTCAGCACCCGTGCCCAGCAGAACAGCCTTCCCCAGAGAGAGGGGAGAAAAGGCCTCTAGACCAGCAGGGGAAGCAAAAAGAAAGCAGTGAAATATATTCTCGTCCTCTTTGTGCGAACCCAAGTGGTTAACACTGGATCGCCTCGGAGCTGTGGTTTCCTTCTTGCTCTCAGGCAGAGTTTCTAGATCATGCTTTCAGAGGGTTTCTTTCTCTGGGGTGACTAGCTACGGTCTTATTGGTAGGCCTGGTGCCTAGGTAATGCAAGGTTTCCTAAGAGAAAAAAAGAAAATCCTTGCTGAAAAATCATCAAAAAATGAACTTGGGGCCAGAAAGTTAGCTCAAATGGTAGAACTTAGGAAACTGGCAAGGTCCAAAGTTTGGGAGATTTTTTGTCTTATTTTATTTTGGCTTGTGGGTCACACCAGCAACGTTCAGGGGCTTCTCCTGGCTCTACGCTTAGGGTCACTACTAGCTTTGTGCTTAGGGGACATTGTAGTGCTGGGGTTGAACCAGGTTGATCCAGAGTTTAACCCCTGGGTACTGTACATCTCCTTGCATGGGTTGTGATCCTGATGGTCCTTCCCAGCACCCCTGGGGGAGACCTCCTCCTGGAAATAGCCCCAGCCAATAGGACTTCTATGTGTGGTGGCTTCTCTATATTTTTTTCTTTGGGGGATTTTTGAGGGTTACTGTCAGCAGTTTTCTGGGGACCAGGCAGTGCCAGGAATAGAACTAGAGTTGGTGGAAAGAAGGCAAATACCTTAATGGACTTCTGTGCTATCTCTTAAGTGCTAGTTTCTAATTTTAATTTTTAATAAAAAAACAAATTACATTGTCCAGTCCCACAGGACGCTAAAGACCCTGAGCATCTGCTCAGCAGGAAAATGCATACAAGCAAGCTTGAGTTTCCTCGGCCCAAGACATTCCTACAACAGGCTTGTGCTGGTGCTATTCATGAACTGATGGATGCTGTCCTTCCAAGCTCTGGCCTCCTCCTTGGCCCCTCCCTAAGAGACAACCAGAAGATGGTATCTGGGCCTCCCTGAGCGTGACTCACACCAACTGTAAGTCTGGCTTTGGCCTAGAAATGGAAACCGGAAGTGGCTTATATAAAGGGCCTGGACCAGGAAGGGCTGCAGTTAAACTTTCCTCAACAGAGTCTGGGTCCAAAAGGCAGAATCAAGCTTGGCATCTTTTCTTTTGGCAGCTAGCCTGTTGAGGGTGGGGTTTCTCCCCCTCTGGGGTGGAGGGGACCCCGCAGTGAATCAACAGCATCTCTCTGCAGTGAGCCCTACTGCCCTCCTCAGCTTTACAAGTGAACATGAGTTCTGAGGTGAGTTTTGCTAGGCCTTAGCTGTCAACTCTCAAAGACCTTGCCATAAAGAAAAAGACTCCCACTGATTTTCAGTAGTTGCCTGACATTCTCAGAGTCCAGGGGGAAGCACTTCTTGCAACTGTGCCAAGAAATAAAGGTTCACGGTCATCCCTGGGTTGCCGCCCTCTCTTCCCAGCCCTGGGGCATGGCCCTCGGCCCTCTGACTGCAGAGAGGTGGAGCTCCCCACTGCTCCCTGTCCTTGCCCTGTCCAGGTGAAGGGCAGCAGGAAGCAGGGCTTGGTGGAGGTTGTTGGGTTGCAGGACTTGGTGGGGTCCTCCCAGCTGTGCCCCTCTGAGTGCCAAGACTTCCTTTACTAGGCAGTGGGGGCAGTGAGAAATGGAATGTTTGTCTGCAATTTTCTTTTCTGTGTGTTTGTATTTGTGCTCAGGGCTTATTTCTGACTCTGTGCTTGGGACCCACTCTGGGGACTATAGGTAATACCAAGAACTGAATCTGGGTTAGCCACATGCAAGGCCAGTGCCTAACCTGCTGCACTATCATTCTGGCCCCACGTCTGTGTTTTTATGCTGTTTCTACAACTCCAGGATATGGCTGGGACTGCACATGCTGAGCCCTAGGCCATGGAGCCCAGTACTGGGCACTGTACTGGAAGCTCCTCGAGGACCAGGCACAGCTGACACTGCCCACACCAGTTCTCAAAGTGTGGCCCTCAGCAGCAGAGTGCGGGAGTGAAGAGAGGGCCTTGAGAAGTTGGAGCTCTCCAGGATTGAAATTCCTTAGAAAAGGACCCGAGAATCTACTCTCCTGCAAGCATTTCCTGATCACCACCACAGGAAAGCTGAAAGCCTTTTGCATTTACTTGGTTTTGTCACCTACCCATCATGTGAAAATAATTGGCTTCCAGCCCACTTTTTTGTAATCAATCTCTTCAATCTCTGAAAATGAAATCTGAAGCCGAGGGATCCACTTCTGTGAGGTACGGTTCCTGTGGCTTTGGCTGGCCGATTTTATCACGACCTGCAGGAAGCTAACCTCTCATTTCGGGTGTTCCCTGTAGACTGTTCCTGGACGTACTCCCTTTAAAGGTCCTTTGCACTTTCCTTTCCTACCTGTTTATGAAGAAAACAGCCCTTAGGATCAGAGAGATAGTACCAAAGTTAAGGCAGTTGCCTTGCATGTGGCCTATCGATGCTGAGCACCATCTAGGGGTCCCTGAGCTCTTCCAGGAGTAGCCCTGAGCTCTGTTGGATACAGCCTGACCTCCCTCACCCCCTCCCCACCCCCATTAAAAAATATGTTAGGGGCCAGGCGATAGCCGGCGGGTAGGGCATTTGCCTTGCATGCGGCAGGCCTGTGCCCGCCCGGGTTCGATCCCCCAGTATCCCATATGGTCCCCCCGAGCACCGCCAGGAGTAATTCCTGAGTGCAGAGCCAGGAGAAACCCCTGAGCGTCGCTGGGTGTGACCCCCCCAATAAAAGCAAAAAAATATGTTAAACTCTGGGCTGGGAAGTTAGCTCAAAGGGCTAGAGTGCTTGCCTTGCATGCTGGCGCCCCAGGTTTAATCCTTGGCACCACATGGTTCAGGAGCACTGCTGAGGAGTGACCTCAAACCTTGAGGCAGGGGCAGCCTATGAGCATTGCTGGGTGTGGCACAGAAACTAAAACAAGGAAATGTACTTTTTGCACTGGAAGATAGTGCTCTTGGGTCCTTTAGCACAGATGCAATGCAAGTGAACTTTGCATTCTCTGATGGAGCAGAAGTGGAATCTTGAGATGCTTCCATAGAGAAAAATATGAGCAAAGGAATGAGCAAGCAGGAAGGGGAGGCCTAATAAAGACACAGGGAGCGGGTCACAGTCTGCAACTTCCCAGAACACCTCAGCTCCAAAAGTAACAGAGGGAGAGAGAGAGAGAGAGAGAGAGAGAGAGAGAGAGAGAGAGAGAGAGAGAGAGAGAGAGGAGAGAGAGAACAGAGAGAGAGACACACAGAGAGAGAGAGAGGAGAGAGAGAGAGAGAGAGAGAGAGAGAGAGAGAGAGAGAGAGAGAGAGACTGCCATAGAGAGGCAGACTGGGGAGAGGGTAGGGAAACTGGGGACATTGGTGGTGGGAAATGTGCCCTGGTGGAGGGATAGGTGCTGGAACACTGTGTGACTGAAACCAATCATGAACAGCTTTGTAATTGTAGATCTCATGGTGGTATAATTTAAAAAACAAATTTTAATGGCAGCATGAGATCTAGGCAGATCTGGAAGAAATGGGGAGCTTCCTCATCTATAACAGCTGCCACTTTGCACAGTGTGAACACTCCTGCCATGACAGATTTCAGGATGCCTGTGGTTTAACAACAGGCCCACAGGATTCTTGAATACTAAAGAACAGCTCTTATAAACTAGGAGATGGTGCCAGTGTCTGATCACGTCAGCCCTACCCTAGGAAAAAACCCAGATTATACCCAGGCTGGATATCACTTTCAGCTTCTCAGTCAGAAGGAGAAGTGGTTAAAGCATGTCCCATGATCCTAGCTAAATGCCATAATGGTGAGTGTGTGGGGTGGGGACTTTTCAGCAGTTAAATTGGAGACTCTTCCTTTCTCGGTGCTGGCCTCATCTCCCCTCATTAGGGTTAGAGGAAGTTAGGGGGAACCCTGAGTGCAGAGCTTCCCTCCAGGCCTCCTCAGGCTCTCTGCCAGGGCTCCCGCCAACTCTGTCTCTCTTCCCCTTCAAAGCCTGTGCCTGGGGTCCCAGGAAAGAGCACAGAGAACCCAGGCCCCTGCCTTGCTTGCCTATGACCCAAGCCAAGTGCAAGTAAGCAACTCTGTCTGCGATCCCAATGCACAAGGAATGAAGCGCCACAAAAAGGGTTCAACCTCAGGTGACCCCACCACCACAGCCTGTGGGTGTCAACTAGAGTGTGAGCACCAGTAAGCACACGTGGTTACACGTGGTTACCTGCACATTCAGGCCCCACAAACTGATGGCTGACCCCTGGGAAGCATGTGGGCAACTGGACAGCAATACAACAATGAAGGGCAGAGGAGATAGAAGGCAGAATAAAATTCTGTGATGAGTCCAGGGAGACGGCTCAAGTGGGAGAGCCAAGGTCTGGCTTGGCGAGGGCGGATCCCCAGTTCAGTCCCTGCATGACTCCCAAGCACCACTGGGTATGGCCCCATTTTTTGTATTTATTTTTGGTTTTGGGGAAACCAAAGTGTTAAGGACTTACTACTCCTGGCTCTGTGCTCAAGGATCTCTCCTGGGGGGACCTTATGGGTTGCCAGGGATCAGACCTGGGTTGGCTGTGGGCAAAGCAATTGCCCTACCTACTATAGTACTATCATAGTACTATCCCTCTAGCCCCGATCCCATATCTATTCTATTTTTGAATAGATAAAAGTAATGGAATCCTGTGATCCCAGGCCGGGAACAGACTGCTCCTTTCTTAATTAAACAAGTTGAAACGGAGACGTTGGCAGCCACTCTGGATCCTGCCCGGGGCTTGTGTGGCCCCGACCTGTACCTTTCTTTCAGAGCTGGCTTCAGGAAGATTCTCTACCCAAGACTTCCAGGCTGACCTGCCAAGGCTGATCATCTCCTGATCTTCTTAGGGTGTCTTGAGAATGAGTAGGACAGGTCGTTCTCATAAAGCTGAGCGTGACCAAATTTGCCCACAGCCTGCGATGCCACAGATCACACAAGTTTTCCTTCCCCTTGGGGGGCCTGGAGATGATGTCAGGCAGTGGGGAGGGCTGTGACCTACTTTTCCTCCCACCCCCACCAGCCTCGCACCCAGCAGCGGATGCTTTCTCCCACCCCAAACTCGCCCTCATGCCGCAGTTTCTGTTCCCTGGCCTCCTGGGCACAGGCTGGCCGGGGCTGGTTTATAAAGGGGAGCCGCCAGAGGAGGCTTTCTCGGGAGACCGGTCTGGCCACCTCAGCCTCCCTGGAGCGAGCTCTGGCTCACCGGTCCTGGCAGCTGTACAAGATCCTGTTTGCTCAGTCAGGCGAGCCAGAGAGAGGCCAGGCTCCTGGGGCCCGGTCTTGCATCTGGGGCCTCTCTAGCATTTCAACCCCCCAGAGTCATCCCCCAGTTCACAAACGTTTACCAAGGGCCTGGGACAGGCTTGGCAATACCCACTCCAAAGCTGCCACTTTGGTGTATTTTGGGCATGTCCACATTATCTGCTGTTGCAAGCCCCTGGGAAAGGGCACAAGAAGGGCGCGCCGTGCTCCTCACAGCAGGTCTTCACGTTCCCCTGAGAGCAGGCTTTGCTCTGCACCCGCCTGAGAAGAGCCCGGTGTTGGCAGAGACTACGAGTCCACACCCAAACGAGCCTGCACCAACAGACCTGCTCAAAGAACAACGCTCTCCAGTGAGTCCCGTGATGCTTCCTCGTCACTGACCCACAGTTTATGGCTCCTCACCCAAGCCCCGGTCGTAGGCTTGTCATATTGCCACAATCTAATGTCCTTTGTTTTTAAAAATATATTTGATGGGGGGGATCTAATGACTTCTTTGGTCTTTTTTTTTTTAAAGAATCCTATGCACAGACTTCCTCTTTATACATTCTTTTTTTTTCTTGGGGAAAGTGGAGTGTGGGGCTGGGGAACACAGGGCAGATGGAATCCAGAGCCTTACAAATGCAAGATAAGTGCTGTGCTATGGAACCATATTACTGGCTCTTTGAAGCCTGCTGTGTGCATGTAGAATATTCTATAATGGAATGTGTGCACCTTTCTTCTGCTAATCTGTTTCATGTCAGTTTAATGTGTAGGTCCAGCTATAGAAGGAAGTTCTCTGTTGATACCTACTAGTGAGCAAGGCAGACTTTCTCTCCTCTTGGAACTTAGCATCTTGTTTACAAGAATCGGGTCTCATACAATCATTCCCACTACAAATCTTCTGAAGACTAGGACAGGGTTACATCCTGACAAATTCACTGTAAATCTTTGGCTAAAACTTCATGTAATGTACCTAAACTACTGAATCATGGCTTAGCCTCCTCTAAGTGAAACATGCTCAAACACACATTCAGCCAGAGTTGGACAAATAAACCTAACACAATCAATCATAGAATGTTCGTTTTTTTTTTTTTTTCTTTTTTGGGTCACACCCGGCAATGCTCAGGGGTTTCTCCTGGCTCTGCACTCAGGAATTACTCCTGGCGGTGCTTGGGGACAACATGGGATGCCGGGATCGAACCTGGGCCAGCATGGGCAGGCCGCATGCAAGGCAAATGCCCTACCTGCTGGACTATAGGTCTGGCCCCTCACATTTTTTTGAATCATAGAATTTATTGACTAGTTTACTGAGAAGTAAAAGCAGACGCTTTGGAGGGGGTTCTGACCATTGATGTAGGTACACAGCTGAAAACAGATGGACCTTTAAACATATTCAAAACATTGAACTACAATTAAGTTCTGGATAACTGGATACTACAGAGACAGGGTCATTATATTTCTGCTTTTTCCTTCCCGCATACATGGGATCAAACCTAGGACCTCAGTTGAATCCTAAATTGAAGCTACCTAAATTGGGGACCATCTGAAACTTCATAGAGATTAGGTACAAGTACTCTGAAGAAGAACTGCAAGGTACAATGATGCTCAATGCAGGATATCTAATGCAGACTTGGGGGGTCTGGGCTGAGCTCCATCATCCAAAAAAGTTGAGGCTGAAATGAGGACAACGTAGGAACACAAGATTAGAAGATGGGACCCCTTAATCTAGGTGGAATTTATGCACACAGTCTTTTCTGGGATGAATTTGGTGATGTGGATAGGAAGCGTGTGAGGCAAAGAACACTTGTCCTGTCCTTGTTTTCTCTTTCTCTTGTAGCTGGAGGTCACACACACACACTTGCCTGTGGTGTCCGCATATTTCGGTTGCTGAACTTACTGTGGGTTGCAGCCCTCACATTCCCTGATAAATCGCTTGGAGACAACCCACTTTTTGTGATGCCAGCGGAAGCAAAGAGCAGTGCTGTGGGGTTTACCCTCAGCACCTGGGGGCGTGTCAAAGACTGAGTTTGTGGACTCAAGTTTGCAAGGCACCTGCTTTTTCCATAAGCTCTCCCTGGGCCTGTTATTCTTTACTTAATAACAAATCTTCAAGTTTTGTTAAGTTCCTAGCCTACGCAGACAAAAAAGATGATGTGGCTACTTTACTGAAGATATTAATGAGATATAGGCAGAAGAAATGTGAAGTCTCTGAGCAGCCACTTCTCTGCAACCTCATAGAGGGTGTGCCGCCTGGAGGCTGAGCAGCCCTCAGGAGCCATGCACGAAGAGACTTGCTAAGTTGGAGGAGCAGTATATTACGTTAAAGCTAGTTCCCTGCTGATTCTGGGGGTGGCCATACTAGTCCTGGATTGCCTAGCTTCAGGCTTCTTTTACATAAGAGAGAAATAAAGGTCAGTCTTTATAAAGCTTCTATTAGTTTAAGATTTTCAGCCAAATACAATCCAAACTCTGATACACAGCTTCCTTTCAGCCCAATGAAAAGATCTTTTATCTGCACTACCTGCAACTTACCTACCATATCGAGAAGTCTGTCATGATAATATTATCTCTTTCCCAGCCCTCCCTCCTTCCCTTTCCCTATCCCCCTGTCCTCCCTTCCCCATTCTAATGCCTACAGCAGAGTTGGCCTGCCCTGTGTTTCCACTGGCACTGGTGACAAAATGCCAGCTCCAGCAACCTCCCCAGAGGCTGCATGGTCCCAGGAGACCTAGGGCAACAACTAGTCTGTCCCGTTCTTTCTTGCACTTCCCAAGGAGGTGTGACAGTTCAAATAACCATGCAAAGCTGGGAATGGGTGCCAGCTTGGAGCCATCTGAAGAACAACTAGAGGCATTTGAACAGATGCTCCTTGCTCTGGGCTTTTCCAGACATTCAGGCTTTCATTGGGGAAAGGAAGGAGGAGGGGTTGGACAAAGGTGATCCTGGGCTCTTGGTGAGTCCAGGAGGTTAAGATTCAAAGGAAGAAGCAGGAAGCAGGCGTGCATGCTGGGGAACCCCACAGGGCATTTGCTGGCAGAGAAGAAAGCAATGTTGTCACAAACCCAGACAAGCCAAAGCCATCGGGGAAGCCAGGGGAGGGAGGAGCGGATTCCCTCTTGCCACCCTCAAAGAAGCTATTCCCAAGGCCAGGGAGAGAGTATGGGGTTAAGGAACTTGTCTTGTATGGGGCCTACACCCCAGTTTGTTTCCCTAGTTTTGTTGTTGTTTCAATATTTTTATTATACCATTGTGAGATATACAATTACAAAGATGTTCATATTTGGGTTTTGGTCATACAGTGTTCCAGCACCCATCCCGCCACCAGTGCCCATCTCCCACCACCAGCATCCCCGGTTCCCTCCCCTTACCCCAGCCCGCCTCCATGGCAGGTTCTTTATTTCTTTCCCTTTCTCTCTCTTTCTCTTTACCTTCCCTTCCACATTGTGAATTATAGAACATACATTAAAGGGTTGTCATGCGTATCTTTTTTGCCTGTATTTAATGCTCAGTTCTAGGTTGGTATTAGAACTTTCAACAATTGTTAGCACACTGTTCCATTTTCTGTCTTACCTAGCCTCTGACTCCCACACATTTGTGATAATTTCCCCCTTTGACAAGACCTCCTGATACATGTTTCACTTGACCTTGGATATTGGTATCATAATATGTGCATATATATTTATGTGATGCAAATAAATGCAGTCATTCTATATCTGTCTCTCTCCTTCTGGCTAATTTCACTCAACATGATCTTCTCCATGTTCATCCATTTATAGGCAAATTTCATAACTTCATTTTTCCTAACAGCTGCATAGTATTCCATTGTGTAGATGTACCAAAGCTTCTTTTATCCAGTCATCGATTCTCCGGCACTCTGGTTGTTTCCAGATTCTGGCTATTGTGAATAATGCTGCTATGAACATAAAAGTAGGGATGGTGTTTCCGCTGCGAATTTTTTGGCTTCCCAGAGTACATTCCCAGGAGTGGTATAGCTGGGTCAAACGGGAATTCAATTTCCAGTCTTTGGAGGAATGTCCATATTGTTTACCAGAAAGGCTGTACCAACCAGCATTCCCACCAACAATGTATGAGTGTCCCCTTTTCCCCACATCCACTCCAGCACTTGTTGTTGCTCTTTTGGATATGTGCCAGTCTCTGTGGTGTAAGGTGATATCTCATTGTTATTTTGATTTGCATCTCTCTGATGATTAGTGATGATGAGCATTTTTTTCATAACCATAACATTTTTTAAGGACCAAATCCCACTGTCATCACTATCTGAGACTCTAGACCCAGAGGAAGTCGGCAAGTTTTACTGTTGAAGCCACTGACAGTTTGTTAAGCAGCCAACACACAGGAGCACTGGGGGGAGAGCTGCTGCCTCCGCCAGGTACCACAAAACTGAAGTGGTGACTCTCACGGCAGAGTCTCGCCGCTTGGTCTTTCCTCAGGACTGAGAGCTGCAGGGAGGCCCCTTCACTGCGGGCCGGAGCAAGGCCTTCGGAGAGCTGTTGTTTCTGTACCTTCTGTCAGTAAGAAGGCTGTGCACGAGGACTGCGTGCTAGCAAGGTCTGTCTGTGACCACAGCTGCCACCTTCTTCTCCCCTCTTGCTCCTGGTAGAAAATCGGTGCCCAGACAGGGAGGAGTCTTTCATTGCGCAGGGTCTTTCAGAACCCAACTAACGCCTTTCTCTGTTGAGTGACTCATGAGTGCTTGAACATGTGCTTGAAGAAGCTGCACGCAGCACCTCTCTGGCCCCTGACTCCAGCTTGGCATTCTGCTGGGGGGTCTGGAAGCAGAAGGGAAGAGGGGGAGCAAAGGACGTTTAAAGCAGGCCTGTGGAAGCTGGCTCCTCACACACACACACACACACACACACACACACACACACACACACACACACACACACACACACACACCCTGAGCCACAGCAGTGTAAGCTACAGCTGCTATGAGCATTGAGCTTTGAGCATGTGAGGGAGTATTTGGGCATCTTGTGGTGCACAGGCACTTCTCCAGCTCTGTGCTCAGGGTTTCTTCACAAACCCGCACCTCCTGGATGTTTTGCCTCCAGCATGTGGGGAAATGTCTCTGGCCTTTATGAGACAGAGACATTGTCTCTGTCTTTAAACTGAATCAATGTCGTTTTTTTTTTTTTTTAAGAGACTGGATCTGCCGCTCAGCAAATTGTCCTGGGGGGTCCTAAGCTAGGAGCTGCCAGGGCAAGAGCAGTGTGCCCTGAGCTGTACCCTGTGCCCTGTGTTGCAGCAGAGTTGATCCAGTGGCCCCAGAAGTTTGTGCTAAGCAGACAGTGAGACTGTTTCCTGGGAAAGGAAATTTGCTTTTCCTTTTTCCTTTGTTCAATAATATTTTGCGTCGATTTTCTCGTCGGTTACAAAGAAGCACCTGATTCTAATGAATCCCTGCGGCACCGACTGAACCCCAAGTCACTGGCAGATTCCTTCAGTAAGTCACCCTGCGCTGGCTCCTGAGAACCAGAATGTGCCTTGTTCTAGAAGTCATGTGGAGGTGCGGTGGCACTCAGGGGAAACAGTGGACAACTACCATCTCTCTACAATCAGGGCGGCTTTTATCAGGATTTGCTGATACATTAAGGACAGCGTCCTTTCAGTGGTCTCAGGGAAATAGGACATTTATTGTAGTAGTGCATGTGGTGGCTCTGGAGTGGAGATAACAAAGAGCAGCAAGTGCCCTCTGGCTCCTTCCTAGAAGGCCCAGCTGCTAGCTCTGGTCTCTGCTCTTCCCTCTGGCTCCTGTTTCTTTGGAAGGACACTTCTCCTCATGCATAGTTATTTCTCTTCCAGTCTCAACTTCCACTCTGCTTCTCCTTGCCCGGACTCCACCCCCCAAAGCATCCTTCCAACCTCAACTACCACCCAAGCAGGATATTCTTTTCACATTTGATTTGTACACTGTACTGTAGCTCTGGCCCTGTTGGTTGTTAGTTCTTTCTCTGTTCTGTTTTGGTGTTTTTTTTTTTAGGGAGGTGTGGGGGCAGGGGAGGGTCATACCCAGTTGTTCTCAGGGCTTACTCCTGTTTTTGTGGTCATGTATCACTCCTGGTGGATTCAGCGGGCTAGGGATCAAACCTGGGTCAACTGCATACAAAGCAAACATCTTACCCACTGTACTATTGCGCTAGCCCTGTGGGTAGGTAGTTCTTTCTTGGCCTGGGGAAATTAAGAGTGGCTTTTCCTGAGGCACTTGCTGTCCCTGAAAGTCTGTCAACTGTGGCAAGGAGTGTTGGATCATGAGACCATGTAAAGGGCGAGGGGCAGAAAGTCACTTACAACAAATCCGACATTTGGGGTTATTACTGTCAAGTTAATGAAAGGCCGTCAAAGGGAGAAATTGTTCTGTGGTGGAGAGAAGAGTGCCACAAGGCAGTGACAGGGCTGGGCTTTCAACACATGACATCTGAGTCAGAGGAGAGGAAGAAAGCTGGGGTGTAGTAGCGAGTCTTGCGGGAGAATTACAGTGTGTTCACAGTATCGTTTCTTCTCCCTGTAGAAAGATGATGTGTCCCAATCCAGTGATGTCAGTGGACAGTATGTGAGTTTAAAACGAACAAAAAGGTATCATTTCTAGGCAAATGCCTGGAAAACCTTAGCACAGCTCACATATTGCTTTGTCCCTGCATAGAAAATGCTACTGCCAACAGGGACTGATCCATCATTTGGACCCCAGAAGGAAAACAATTTTTTTTGTTAAATTTTTATTAAGACACTATGATTTACATAATAGTTGGTTCAAGCATACAATGTTCTAACACAATCTCTTCACCAATGCGCCCAGGTTCCCTTACACCCCCCTGTCTGTCTCCGTGGCATGCAACAAATTTATTTCAGATTACTTGCTCCAACAAAAATGAGTGTCAAATAGAATTATCAGAAAACAAAGCATAAAAGTCAATTTGTGACGATTGCTTGTCATATGCTTTTAACCTGTGTAAATAAAGAAATTCAAATCATTTGATACAATACAGTATACTGCCTATTCTCATTTACTTAACAAACTCTGACATCTAAAATATATTGCATGGCTCACTTCCCACAGCTACCAGCATGTAAATTCATATACCGGCTTTGTTCCATACACTCATATATAAATCTCAAAACAGATCAACTCGGGGAAAGAATGATAATAAAGCAGGTAGGGAGTTTACCTTGCCTGCAGCAGACCCTGATTCTATCTCCAACATCCTGTATGGTCCCCCGAGCACTGCCAGGAGTAATTCCTGAGTGCAGAGCCAGGAGTAATTCCAGTAATTCCTGAGCATCGCCAGGAATTTGGGTGTGACCAAAAAAAAAACAAAGCAAAACAAAACAAAACAGAAAAAACAGATCAACTAGCTGTAAAAATTTCTCAGACACCTATTTCCAGCTAAGACCTCTGGGGTGACTCAGAGGGGTCGGCCAGCTCCCACCTAAACAAAGCCCCAGTAGCTGCTCTAACATTCCAAAGCTGCCTCCATGCCTCTTAAATATTTTGGATTTTCTGGAGCGACATCTCCAAATGCTACAACTCCGACATCCCAGTAGTAGCACACAAGATCGGATGGGATGTACCGTAGAAGCCAGCTAACAAGAGCATTAATACAGAAGGCTTAACTTCCAACAACAGCATAGCAAGCCCTCAGACAAGGACTTAATATCCCCATGGTGAGATACAATAATTTTTCACAAATTTTCTTCCATAAAATTTGTTTTTATCATTCCAGAAAATGATAATCAGCAATATAAAATAAATTTTTATGAGCCTACTATAGGGTCAGGCTTGAGGAGTGATTGGGAAAATGGAGACAATGGTGGAGGGAAGGTGACAGTGGTGATGGGACTGGGGTTGGAATATTGAATGCCTGTAACAAACCATCATGAGCTACTCTGTAAACTCATGGTGTTTAAGTAAAGTGAGAAATATATACATATGTATTGTATTAAATACATATGTTTTGCACTTGAATCTTATTGTGGTAATTATGTCTTTCCTGTTTATATATAAAGCTTTTAAAAATTATTTTCTGTACTAATATTTTAGAGTTTCCATGTAATAAGCAAAACCAACAAATGTAAAAGTAAGAGAGTCGAATTAAGAAAATTTATACAGAAAAATATAAATAAAAACAAAGTTGAGGCCACGTAGAGCAAGTTCATGATGGATATCTAATGTAGAAAAGCAGTAATCCTATCCTTAGTACCCCATATGGTTATATGGTATAAGAAGTAACCCTTTCAGCACCCCGTATGGTTATACAGTATAAGCAGTAACCCTATCCTCAGCACCCTGTATGGTTATATGGTATGAGCAGTAACCCTATCCCCAGCACCCCTTATGGTTATACGGTCTCCCGAGTCAGCTAGGAGTGATCCACGAGAACAGTCAGTCAGGAGTAAGCCCTGAGCTGAGTGTAGTCTTAAAACAAAGAATAAAAAGGAAGGAAGAGGAGGAGGAGGAGGAGGAGGAGGAGGAGGAGGAGGAGGAGGAGGAGGAGGAGGAGGAGGAGGAGGAGGAGGAGGAGAAGAAATACTAGAGCAACAAAAGAGAAACTGTATAAAAAGAAAATTCTGGCTTCTCTTCAAACCCGTGTTCTCCCTTGAACACACATCTCACTTGCTCATCTGCATCTTTTGCTTCCTTATTTCTACCTTCTGTTGAAGACATTTTCCCTCTTTCTTCTTCTCACATATTTTTAAGTAAGTTTTGTTTAATAAAATTTATCTTGCTTCACTAAAAAAAGAAAAGTAAATTCTTCCATCAGCATCTTTCTCCTGTCCAGAGGACAAGTGCTCCTGAGACTCCTCATCACCTGGTGGGTTAGGGCTTTCCGGTGGGCTTAGGATGGTGCATGACAAAGGCACTGCCCTTCCTAACCACTCTGGGGCACTGAGCAATTAAAATGATGAATCAGAAAACTAATAAATAAAATCCAGATTTCATTTTTTAGTTTCCAAACTGCATTCACACGCATTCTTCTCATTAAAGTCTCACCAAAAAGCAACCCCCTCCCCCAAAAAATAACTGAGGTAGGTGCTATCTCTAGTAAAAAGCACATGTCAGAGGAACAGGGAAAAGCTAAGGTGCATCCATGAGGTCAGCCACTAGTTTTTTTGCCCCTTGGGGAATCAAGTTACCTTATGTGCTGTCATTAGCACACCACATTGCATCTGTGATTCCACCTCCATCCTCCCTCTGACGATTCTGGAATCATTGGAGTCATGCACAGGAACCCCACTCGGAGACTGCAGAGCTTAGCTAAAGATCAATGCGAGGCTAGGGGGCAAAAAAATAACATCAAACGATATTATTTCCCAGTTCTGAGGGGTTCTTTCTTTCCTATGAGTTTGGTATCAGCTTAAGCTCTGTTCTGGAAACTCTCCAGAAGCGAGACCAAGATACTTTTATTTGGTGGGATGCAGGGTGAGCATTGAGGGGGCTTCATAGACAGTGCTAAAATACCCCAAGGGCCTCTTCCAGAAACACTTGACCAACAGGCCCACGGTTCAGGCTCTGTGATGAGGTGCCTCTGGCCCCCAGGACCTCCCAGGCCATGCTAGAAGGAGCATTGTGGTTCCAGGGATCCGACTTGAGGCCCAGACCCTTGAGCTATTTCCCTGCCCAAGGACGAGCTTTAACATTAAGGCCACATCATATCATTGCACTAAGAGATTTGAATTTTTCCAATAAAAATTTTGGGGGGTTTATCTTAGGCTTTTGGGTCATACCAAGTGGTGCTTATTCCTGGTTGTGCTCAGCAATCACTCCCAGCAGGGCTCAAGGGATGATATCTGGTACTAGGAACTGAGCTAGGGCCAGCCACATGGCAGTCAAGTTCTATGTCTCCACCTAGAATTCATTTTGAAGAATCATCTCAAGCATGCTTTCTCTCTCTTGGAGAAGTCATCTCAGAACTGGACTCTTCCTGATTTTTCTCTAGTATCTCTTTTCCACTGGAATGGTCTTTCCAGATCCTTCAGATTCCAGAATCATGCTGAGGAGATTCTCATGAAGGTAACAGCATGTGCTTAATTTCCCTTCATGCTCCCTGAAGGAGAGGGGTCGCTGCTGTGTGAGCAACACGATGGCATCCATTGTTTCTACAGGTGGAAATGGACTTTTGGCTCCAATGTTATCATTTTCTTCTACTTTCTAACCTCTCTTAAGAGATTAAGACAGAGGAGAGATGAGGTTGTTGGTGCACACACCATTGATCCTGAAAGTGCCCCCAGCTCTTTCCCAACTGTACCTGATGAACTTGGCATTCTGATAGGAAAACACTTGAGTACCCAGCAGGCTCCCTCTTCCTCTCAAGAATCTGAAAGCACCAGGCACATACACCTTTCTCTCTCATCTGACTGGGCACACCCACCTTTTCACTCATCTGCTTCCAGAGTATTCCACTGAAATTCTTCCTTGAAGGAATTTCGTAGCTGTGTTCTTGTCAGAGTTTTCAAACAAGAAGTAAGGAATTCTCACAGCAGCTCTGAACCTATGCTTTAAAGGAGGGGGAAATAAAAATGATTATTCTCATGTATAGCTATATTTTAAGCAGCAAATGTTGAGCACTAGCCATATTTTAGTGATCATGGAGCCCAGCTTTGAGGCAGCATGGAGCAGTCTGTGCAGTGACTAGAAAGAGGGAAGAGGCATCTTAGAAGAGGCAACACCCAATCCTGTTAAGAAGGCGGTCTTGCACCACCAGGATAAAATGATGGCCTGGCTCATGAGCAACTCCAGGGACCAGCTGAATATTCCTAAGAAGGTCCTCCTCTGTGAGTCTTTGCAATAAATGTCAAGCTACCAGGCTCTCTATGTCCCTGAATGTCAATGATTCTAGTCATTTGAGGCTAGTGAGGAGAGGATAAAAAGTGAAGGAAGGAATAGGGAAAGAAAGGTCTTTGGTCTACTGAAATAGCCCCATCACCTAATCCTTGAGTCCTGAGATCAGAACCCGCCCAGGCCCCAGACCCAGGGTGTCCCTCACTTCCAGAAGGAACCGTGCACAGACCCTACCATGCGCGAAGGAGCACAGGAACAGGAAGTTATAGTTTAATCACTGGTGCCCTATTTTCTAGAGATTTTCAGGCCTCTTCCTGTTCCACAGCAAAATTGAGGGAAGGGAACACTCAGCATACTCAGCCTGGAGAAGGTGCTCCCCTGAGTTCAGAGCTGGTTCTGTGTTGGATAATGCTCTGGATTACGTGTGGAGTCAACTGTCTCTAGGGCACTGGATCTTGAAACCGTTGAGTCTTACTTCATATCCTTCCCCTGGTTCTATGCCCTTCTACTTGTAGGCCATGACTCCACTAAACTTGGAGGAGCACGTCACCCTTGGGGAACCTAAGAGCCTAGATGTTAATGCATCCACTTTGATGAGCTGAAAGTTCAGGGCCAACCTTCACTCAGCCTGCTTGCTTTCTTTCCTCTGGTTTCAGCACAGAGAAATAGAAACTCCTCAGGGCCAGAGATGCACAAACTTCTGCAATGTGGGGGGCTGAAAAACTTGGGCTCTCAGAGATGAGTTATCTACTTCATTCTCTGGAAGCTCCCAGATTTTTTGATTACCATATATTTCTTGGCACCACTAGTGAAGCCTGAGTCATCCCAGGCAACAATCCTGTGTGGATTCCCAAACTCAGAACTTTAGTCCTCAAATTTTGAGCTGTTCCTTCAGAAAAGTTTCCAGTTGTGTGTTTCTCATTATACAAACAAACTTCTGCTTCAAGAAGCCCCCGGGCTGAGGGGCAAGTACCCAAGCCTACTAGGCCCTCATGTGGACCACCTAAAATCTGGCAGAGCTGAACTATTGCAGTGAGATTGGGGAGCTATTGGGCCCTGGCTGAGCTAAACGGACATGATGCTTAACCTTCAGCAAGGTATCTTTCTGCCAAAATTTCAAGTCCATTTGGAGAGAAAGAGGATTGGACTGCCAGCTAAGATCTGTGTCTACATTCTAAGACATGGAGAACATTCTGACATTTCAGGTACAAAATCTGGGTCTAGGTTGTCATTTGAGTTGGCTTAGGATAAAATAAAAGTTGGGGTTCCATAACATGAGTCATGTGGCTTTGTCACCTTAATCAGAAAAGTCTCATGGAAGCTCATTTCCCTGAATATATCTGAGATGCTAAACTCAGTCTGGGGCTTCCCAGCCTCCTTCCACTTACCTTCTCTCTCGTTCTTTATTTTTTGTTTCTAGCTCCGTTGTTCGCTCTTTTCTTTCTCATTCTTTGTCCAATTTTCCTTCTCACTCTCTCCTCCTATTTTTCTGTCTTCTCTTCTTTCTCTTTCCTTCCTCCTCTTTTTTTCTTTTCCTTCTTTATTTCTCTTTTCTTCTTTTTTTTTGGGGGTGTCCCATATACCTTAGCACTCAGGGCTTACTTCTGGCTCTGCTTTCAGAGATCACTCCTGGTAAGGCTCAAGGGACCATGTAGGATACCATGGGTTGAACCCAGACCAGCTGCATGCAAGACTAGGAACCTATCTGCTTTATTATAGCTTCAACCCCTCTTTTCTTTTTCTTTTCACTCTTATTCTTTCTCTCCTTTCCTTCTTCCTTTCCCTTTCTTTTCTCTTATATTTCTTTGCCTCTTCCCTTGCCTTCCTTAGTCTCAAAAAAACTTGAAGCAATTCCAAACTGGAGAGTTCAAATATCTTTACAACACGAATCTAAGAGATACATGGGGTCTTAGATTGTCTAGTTCAATTGAATTAATTCAGAAATCTTCAAAGGTCTGGCCTGTAACAGACTCTTCCCGGGAAAAAAGAATGCTATGACAAAAAACAAATTATCATCTTCAGACAACCCTGTTATTGTAGACTCATTTTCATATTGACTTTCTTATACTGGAACCTGCCTTTCTGAAGCTGCTCATATTGGTTCGTTGCTTTCTGGGACAATCTAGACCTTCTTATTATGTGGGGTTTCTCTTGGTATGGGGAGCTATATCTGGCAATACTTGAGGACTATTCTCAAGTATTAGGGCTGCATGCTCAGGGGAGGCACCGGTGATGGAACCCAGGGTTCCAATGTATAAAGCGCATGCTCAGTCCTCGGAGCCATCTCCCTGCCCCCATAACTTAGCTTCTTAAACTGTGCTTGCAACTCTATAGGGGGTCCTATAATTGAATATCAGGTTTGTGAAAATTCTGGCAACCGCAAAAAGGTTTTTATATCTGCCCTAGCCAAAAAATTCACCTAAAATCAAATTCAGAAGGAACCTGAGGTGGTTTTCACAGTGCTCACTCATGCTGCATTTCTCGTGTGAAAAAGAGGTTGTGAGCAGAAAAACTTTAAGAGGCTCTGAACTCTGCAACAGTTATTTCTTCTTTCTAACAGCCTTTCAGATGTTTAGATAAAATTGCCATGAGTCAGGGTGATGTAGCCAAATATAAAGCTTAGACTTGGATTGAGTCCCAGGTTCGCCATTATTGGTTATGTGTGATCTATTTATTTGTTTTTTTATTTGGAGGCCACACCCGGAAGGACTAAGGGACTGCACCTTCACACAGGGGACCGTCTGCAGTATCAGGAATTGAACTGGAGTTGGCTGCATGTGAGGCAAGCATCCAGCCCCCGTACTATCTCTCCAGCCCTGGTTGTGTATAATATTTGAATAAGTCCCATAACCTCATCCGCAAGTAGATAATAGCTACTGGAAGTAGATAATAACTACCGGAAATAGCTGATGTTCTTTTTAAGTTTCTTTTTTTATGGGGGCATACTGGCAGTGCTCAGGGTTTACTCCTGGCTCAAGGATCATTCTTAGCAGAGCCAAAAGGATCACATGAAATGGGGTGCTAGGAATTCAACCCAGGTCAGCCACATCCAAAGCAAAACCCAACTCACTTCACTATTTCTTCGGCCCGTAAAGTTTACTTTTTTTTTATAAGTTTCTTCCTACATATTATAGTTGAATTACAGAGCTACAAATTTATTCATTATTAAGCATGAACTACAATGTAGTTCATTCTTGAGTGAATCTCTTCTAATTTCTGCATTCAATAATTTTAGGTTGGTCACAGTGTGAGCCACAGTGAAAGAGTTTATACTGTGGAAATTGGCAAATTCTATAAATCAGTTGTGTTTGTTTTGCTGTTGGCTTACCTTTTGTTTATTCCTGATCATATCTTTACTTAATTTTAAGAATCACATAAGAGGGTTAAAAGAAATGACCTCTGTGAGCCTAAAATTTCCATTTATTATAGTGATAGTTACCAAACAGCCCAAATAAATCACATTTCTGAATTCATACTTCTGTCTGATCTCTTTCCACATTCTGTCTGGGCTGAAGTTATAACGTCCTTGCTCCAGCAGAATGTGACAAAAATCTAGTCTTAGGCATTAAGATCCTCTAGTGCGGACTCCCTGCCCCACTGACCTGAGAAACCCTGAGGCCAGTGCTAGCTTCCTTTAGAATGAGAGCACATATGGAGGAGGGCCAGAGATCACAAGGCAAGGAGAGGCCCCAAGTCCACCGCCATCCAACCTTCCTGGCTGAGGCAACATTCGTGTGTATGAAGCAACCATACCTCCTCCAGCCCCAGCCAACCTTCCAACTGGCTGCCAACACATGAGTGAGCCCAGCCCAATCACTACAACACATGAGGCAGAGAAAATCCAGCCCAGATCGTTAAATCATGAGCAAATGAATAGTCATTGTTAGTTTAAGCCAACTAAGTTTTAGGTGTGGTTTCAACACAGTGATAAATGACTTATTACTGCTATTATCCTGTGAGGCCCTGCCATGTCTTCTCCTGTGTAAGTTAAGCAGTCTCCTGACCTCTGATGCCATCGTGGTCTCGCTCTGGCCAGGCTCCTAGGATGGTGACAGTCCTGGCATGGAGACAGCACTGCTACCAGTGCTCACTCCACTGCAGGAGTGAGTGCTGTGTCCGGAGTCTAGATAATCATGGCAGCCCGGGGCAAGGAAGAGCTTGCAGCACACTCACTCTGTGAGCTTGTTTAAAGCCTGTGTTACTAAGATATGCCCCCCACAAGCAGATCTTTTTGGGGGTCATACCCAGCAATGCTCAGGGATTACTTCTGACTCTGCACTCAGGAATTACTCTTAGAGGTGCTCGGGGACCATATGGGATGCTGGGGATCAAACCTGGGTGGGCCACGTGCAAGGCAAACGCCTACCCGCTGTGCTATCGCTCCGACCCAAGATCTTTATTTTTTAAAAATCTAAGATTATTACAGTCATCACCATGAAACTCATCTATCACCAACTCATTGTTTCACTTTTTCAAAATCTTGACACAAATTTGCTTTTAAAACAATTTCAAGAATAATAGCATTTACTTGCATACAGACATTCACCACAGCACTCAGGCACACACATATCCAGACTTGAAAGATCCCAATGTACACAAACACTTGTGCATAGCAAAAGAAAGGAACTCATTTCTGGCTTCATGGGAACTACAGGGTCTTCTAATCGGTATAGCCCTTCATTACATGCTTCTGCCCTCCTTTCCTGCCTCATCTTCCTTGTTTTGTTGGCAGAGCTAAAGACATAGCTTCACCACACAGGATATCTTCTTCCTCACACAACAAGGAGCTAGGACATAGAGTCTAGGAATAAGTCAGAGGGCTCACGACACAACTGAAGATCAGCCTTCCCAACATTCTCATGATTCCAAGCTGGCTACTCCACTTGAAGAGCTGGATCTGGGCCAGACAGTGATGAGACAAGAAGAGAGAAGAAAAAAAAGACAAGTGACAAAGCCTGCCTGCCTCTCACCCCCTTATTTTAAAAACAGTAAACCTGTTTTTCCTGGCTACTTTACCCAGGAGGTATCTAGTTACATTCACTGGCCCAGAACTGGGTCACATGGTTACCTCAGCTATTAGGGAGTCTGGGAAGGTGCATATTGGCAACTGGGCACATTGTCATCTAGAAAGGAAAAAAAATAAAAGAATTGAGTTTCTGTAATAAGAAAGAAATGGAAGAGCCAGAGCAATAGCACGGAGAGAGGGTAGGGCATTTGCCTTACATGCAGCTGACCCAGGTTCAATCCCCCAGCAACCCATATGGTCCCCCGAGCACTGCCAGGAGTAATTCCTGAGCGAAGAGCCAGGAGAAACCCCTGAGCATTGCCAGGTGTGACTCAAAAAGCAAAAAAAAAAAAAAAAGGTGACTGAATAATGACTTGGGAACTAGCAGAGTTTGCCACATTCTTCCATACCTTTAAACGTTGTCATCTTTATATTTACCAGTTAAGTTTATTGAAAACGGTACTAGAAAATGAGAAAATGTGGTAAATTATAAACAATAGTCTAAAAATTCTTTCCATTCTCATATACGTTAACTGTTTTCATTAAGATGTTGATTATCTTCCCATCAACAGCTCCTTTCTATGACCCCTTGGATTTGAATCTGAGCCGGTCTTTTGTTTTTTTTTTTTTTTAATTTTCATTATATCATGTAAGATATACAATTACATGGATGTTCATAATTGGGTCTCTGTCATATAGTGTTCCAGCACCCATCCCTCTACCAGTGCCCCATTCCCACCACCCACATCCCAAACACCCCCCCCCAACCCCAGCCTGCCCCTGTTGCAGGCACATTTTCTTTCTCTTTCTATCTCTCTGTCTCTGTCCCTGTATTTCTCTCTCTCTTCTCTTATGCTTTGTGGCTTGCCCTACAGATATTAGCGGTTTATTATGTCTCTATGTGCATATTCAATAGTGAGTTCTAGTGTGACATCATAATTCCCCATTCCCCATAACCTCTCCAGTTTGTTGCAACTAGAATGATCATTATAGTGTATAAATGTGAAAGATCCTGGGAAGGAGCTGTTCCTAAATTCCATTATTGTCTAAGATTGTCACACGGCGCAGAGCAGCCACATGCCAGCACAGCTGTGGGTCTGGAGTGTCTCTCTTCAGGCTGTTGTTGGCTGCGGTGGCTGGGAGCTAGTAGCCACGCCTACCAACATGGAGGTGGAGGAATGGGTGGAGGAGCCCGAATCCCTGCTCTGAGCTGGTCTTGAGGTTGGCTTTTCCTGGTAGAATGTAGTAGAAGGGAGCCTGGGTGATAGTCCAGTGGTAGGGCGTTTGCCTTGCATGCGGCCAACCCGGGTTCGATCCCGGGCATCCCATGTGGTCCCCCATGCAGTGCCAGGAGTAATTCCTGAGCACAGACCAGGAGTAACCCCTGAGCATTGCTGCTGGGTGTGACCCAAAAAGCAAAATGCAAAAAATAAAAATAAAAGAATGTAGTAGAAGGATACTACATGATTTTTTAGTTCCTACTCCAAGTGACTTCCCATCTTACCCTCTGCTCTTGCCTTTTAGAATTCAGTGCTACATATGAGGACTCTCAGAAGATCTGTCATCCTCAGCTCCTAGGATGTGAGACCATATGTAGAAAGAAACCCAGCCAATAGCCAATACCAAAGCCCAGACAGGGGAGTGGAGCCTCTCTGATATCATCCTAGACTCCATTAAGTGGCAGCTGCATAAGCAATTCCCAGAGAACACCCCTGCTGAGCTCAGCCCAACTGGTTGACCCACAGAAAGATGAGCAAATAGAACACTGTTGTTCTAAGGCACGAAGTTTTGAGATGGATAATGAACTACCTGATTCATGTGTGAAGTGCAAGCACTGTAGATATTTGAGGAATGTGTTAGAGTCCTGCATGAGACCCTAGCTGGTTTCAAAACTTTGTTTCCAGAAGCTCTAAACGGAGGGCAATTGGAGTATAAGCTAACTACTCCCCACCTCTCTGCTTCACTTTATCCAGAGAGGTTTGTCTTTACGTGATTTGAAAGTCTATATTCTCGGGGCCGGAGCGATAGCCCAGCGGGTAGGGCGTTTGCCTCTGCACGCGGCCGGCCTCTGCCGGCCTGGGTTCGATCCCCGGCATCCCATATGGTCCCCGGAGCACCGCCAGGAGTGATTCCTGAGTGCAGAGCCAGGAGTAACCCCTGAGCATTGCCGGGTGTGACCCAAAAAAGGCAAAAAAAAAAAAAAAAAAAAAAAAGAAAGTCTATATTCTGTATACTATCGTTTAAAAATTTTTTTTTTTTTTTGAACGTGTGCTCTCCTAAGCAGTGTTCAAGAGGCCCTGGGATCTCTTCCCGAGATAATCTACCAAACAGCCCAGACAGTTTAATAGTAGAGCTTATGAAGTGGCATTGCAGGGCCCACTGGCACTGTGGGGGTGGAGAACTTATTCTTTTTTTTTTTTGATGAGACTTATTCTTTTTTTTAATTTTTTAAATTTTTTTATTATATCACCATGAGATATACAGTTACAAAAATGTTCATATTTGGATTTCAGTCATACAGTGTTCCAGCACCCATCCCTCCACCAGTGCCCATTTCCCACCACCAATGTCCCCTTATTCCACCCCTCACCAGCCTGCATCTATGGCAGGCAATTTTCACTCTCTCTCTCTCTCTCTCTCTCTCTCTCTCTCTCTCTCTCTCTCTCTCTCTCTCTCCCCCTTCTTCCTTCTCTCTTCCACATTGTGGCTTGTAATACATACATTTAGAGTTATCATGTATATCCTCTTTCTTTCTTTTTTGCCTACTTTTTTTAACATTTTATTGTACCACCGTGAGATATACAATTATGAAGATGTTCATAAGATGTTCATAAGATGTTCATATTTGGGTTTTGGTCATACAGTGTTCCAGCACCCATCCCTCCACCAGTGCCCATTTCCCACCAACAATGTCCCCGATTCCCTCCCCCTCCCTAACCTACCTCTATGGCAGGTTCTTTATTTCTTTCTCTTCTCTCTCTCTCTCTTTCTCTTTTCTTTCCCTTACACATTGTGGATTACAATACATGCATTAAGATGTTGTCATATATATCTTTTCACCTGTATTTAATGCTCAGTTCTAGGTTGGTATTAGCACTTTTGACAATTGTTAGCACACTGTTCCATTCTCTGTCTTACCTAGCTTCTGACTCCCACATGTTTGTGATAATTTCCACCTTTGACAAGAGACCTTATTCTTAAAAAGGATGGAATGGCCACTCAACTAAGTCATCTCTAAAATGTAATGATCAGAACTGTTTCGGGCAGACTTTGAGTCCTGCCTGTTGTGAAGCTGCACACTCTTCTACCTTCATGTTCTCCCTCCTTCTCACGTCATGTCATTGGCCACAGTCATGTTTTGTCCTGAGAACATGGGCTATTCCTTCAGTCGCTTTCACCAACTCCCTCGTACTACTATGCCCCTCCTCCCACACGCACAGAGCCCTCTCTCTGCCCCTTGCCTTTGGGAGCCTCTTCAAGGGTCTTGTGTTTTAACCTGGACACAGGCTGCTCATGGAGAGGTGGCAGCATTGGTGTACATCTCAAAGGGACTTACTCAGCTTGCTTGCCCTCCTACTTAGTAAAGACTTGTATGATTTAACCACCAAGTTCTGGTTCCACTGCTGCTCCAGGACCAGCTAAGGGACACAGTGAAGGGACACGAAAGCTTTGGAAAATGATGGGCTTGTGGCCTCAAACTAACCTTTGTCAAACTGGCTTGGGTTGGAAGGAAGACACTTCTGTAGGTACCCAGCTAACCTTCCTGTCTGCCTGACCCAACCAACTCCTCTCTTTATCTTTTCTTTAATCAGGTTCTGAAAATCTTGTCCTGGAGAGTCAGAGTAAAAATTACACCTTTATTAAATTATTTCTTTGTTTGTTTGTTTGTGGTGTTCATTTATTTGTTTGTTTGTTTACTTTTCTTTTTGGGGTCACACCCAGCAATGCTCAGGGTTTACTCCTGGCTCTGTGCTCAGGAATTACTCCTAGTGTTGTTCAGGGGATCATATGGGATGCTAGGAATCGAACCTAGGTCAGTCGCATGCAAGGCAAATGCCCTACCCACTGTACTATTGCTCTGGCCCTCTTTTTAATTTTTAAAACTTTATTTAAGCACTGTGGTTTACAAAATTGTTCACAGTAGAGTTGTTTCATGTATTCAATATTCCAACCCCAGTCCCACCACCAATGTGCCCTTACCGCCACCAAAGACCCTGATTTTCCACCTATTCCCCATGTTTGCTCCCCCTAGCACGCACTAGTTATATTGCTTATTACAACACATATCTCAGAATGGTATTGATAAAGTCATGGCCTTTTTACAGAGCTGTTAAGTGTGAGTTGGACCATCTGTGTTATTGCTTTCACTTATTGAACTTATTAAACGTAGTGGGCTTCTACTCAAAAATTAGACCTTTAATAGCAAACTTCTCCCACAGCCTTCTGTGTGTCATGAGCCATGCACAGGTTGCATTTATCTCATCAGATCCCAACAATCCTGTAAGATCCCCTCCCTGCCCATCCCACCACACCGCCTTTCTAGACCAAGAAACTGAAATTCAAAAAGTTGTGGTAACTTTGTGGGGAAAGTTACCCACTACGTGTTAGTTAGAAACACTAACTAACACGTAGTGTTATAAAAGGCTCAGGTCACTGTGAAAGTTTTCTTTTAAGGTTCTCTAGAAGATACTGACACTGAGCCTATTTCTATTTTGCATGGTTAAGTTAATGAGAGAGAGGAGAGAGAGAGATCATGAGCCAAACTATTCCTCCTAGTGGCCATTCCTTCTTTAGGAAGGCAGACAGATGTATTAGCCCACTCAGGTGCTTCAGATAGTCCTGAGACGGTCCCAAGACGGTCTTACATTGCCAGTGTGTGTGACAAGGTTCCTTTCTCAGGGAACACACCCTTCCCACCCATAAAATGGGTCAACTGGGGCTGTTGGTCACAGTACTCACCCCTACAGTACCCACAAGATATTAACCCCATCATGCGTCTCCATCTACCCCAACCACAATGACTGACCCAAAGGGTGGGCATTGCCAGCCCCCCTGCTGTCTCTGCAGGTCACACTGTGTAAGATCTGGACCTGAGGGGGTGAGAAGGATAGTACGGCTGGTAGGGCACTTACAGTGGAAGTAGTAAGGGAAACTCACTTGTGAACTCTTAAAATTAAGGATTAAATAAACTGATATTTGTGACCTGCTTCCAGTAGTGACCAGCTCCTAAAAACTCAGGGTTTGAAAAGAAAAACAGGCTGTAGCTCTGAGGCCACCTCCTTTCCTGGGATTGAATTTCAGATGTGGAGAAAGGAAGTTCTTTTATCCTACTGGTATTTCTAAATGGGAGCTTCTAGTGGCCCCACTCCTCACCACATGCCAGGACATCTCTGCTGACAGAGAATGAGGCCAGAATGCAAAACTCAAAGACAAGCAGACCAGAGAACTGGAGTCGTCCAGCAGGTAGCATTGAAAGACCATTTTCTGTATCTCTTCCTTCTTCTCTATAATTACCCAGGTTTCCTGCCCAGCAGCATGAGCCTCTCCATCCCTCTATTCATTTCTGCTTTATTGGATAAATTATTTTCTGTGCCTTGCAACTGAAACACTCTTGGCTAATCTAGATGCTTCAATTCTGAGCATGCATTTAAACACTAACAGGGACTGGGAGAGCCAATGTGAAAAAAAATCAGCCATGACTGCAAAAGGGCCTGTAAAAGAATCTGTCTCTACTACAGTGCAAACAGGAGAGCAGGGACAGGGTCCAGAGCACCTGGGACATGTAACAGTTATCCCAGGAGTGGCAGGAAGTCCAGAGAACAGCCAGGCATTCACTGTCTAAACGGCCTTGCCTGTTTCTCCATGACACTCCAACTTAGCAAAATTTCCTTTTTTTTTCTTTAAAATAAACTATTAGCCTGTGATTCTCCCAATCTATAAATATGGGATTAAAAATTTTCATAATACTGTGCTACAATGTCTCTGTTTCTATGCTGACTGCAGGCAGTCCAATACCAGGTCTCCCCAGGAGAGACTTTCCCAGGAGTCTAAATAGTCTATTTAGTCTAAAGAGTCTATTTAGATTCCCAGGAGAGTCCCAAGACTCCAGGGCTGTAGCTTAACCTCTGACTGAAGCTTCTGAATTTCTCTGCTCCAGTCCTAGTTAGAGCTGGCTGGTGTCAAGATAGTCCAGTTGTCTCGCCCATGCCCAAAGCACTTCTCCTGGGCTTCTTACCCTCAGCTGTATTTTATTTTATTTTTTTTTTTTTTTAATTTTTTTTATTATACCATCGTGAAACATACAATTACAAAGGTGTTCATAATTGGTTCTTGGTAATACAGTATTCCAGCACCCATCCCTCCACCAGTGCCCCATTTCCACCACCAATGTACCCCTCCCCTCCCATCCCCCCACCCGCCTTAATAGCAGGTACCCCAGTTTCCTCTCTTTCTCTCTCTATCTCTCTCTCTGTCTCTGCATCTCTCTCCCTCTTATTTTACACATTGTGGCTAGCCCTGCAGATAGTTAGAGTTAATCACTTAAGTCTCTTTGTGTATATTCAGTGGTGAGTTTTAATCTGCCATTACAATTTCCCATATTTATTAAAACACTGGTATCTATATCCTATTAATGAATGCAGTCATTCTATATCTGTCCTTTTCCTTCTGACTAATTTCACTCAGCATGATAGACTCCATGTCCATCCATTTGCAGGTAAATTTCATAATTTCATCCTTTCTGACAGCCGCATAGTATTCCATAGTGTAGATGAACCACAGTTTCTTTAGCCAGTCCTCTGTTCTCGGGCATTTAGGTTGTTTCCAGATTCTAGCTATAGTGAATAGCGCAGAGATGAATAAAGAAGTACAGATAGTGTTTCTGCTATGTGTTTTTCGGTCTCTAGGGTATATTCCCAGGAGTGCTATTGCTGGATCAAATGGGAGCTCAATATCTAGCTTTCGGAGGAATGTCCATATTGTTTTCCAAAAGGGCTGGACCAGTCGGCACTCCCACCAGCAGTGGATGAGAGTCCTTTTTTCCCCACATCCACGCCAGCACCGGTTGTTCTTGCTGTTTTGGATGTGTGCCAGTCTCTGTGGGGTGAGATGGTACCTCATTGTTGTTTTGATTTGCATCTCCCCTGATGATCAAAGATGAAGAGCACTTTTTCATATGCCTTTTGGCCATTCGAATTTCTTTCTTTTTTGGAAGCTTCTGTTCATTTCTTCTCCCCATTTTTTTGATGGGGTTGGCTGTTTTCTTCTTGTGGAGTGCTACCAGTGCCTGATATATCCTGGATATTAACCCCTTGTCAGATGGGTATTGGGTGAATATCCTTTCCCACTCTGTGGATTGTCTTTGTATCTTGGTCACCGCTTTCTTTGAGGTGCAGAAGCTTTTCAATTTTATATAATCCCATTTGTTTATCATTGCTTCCATTTGCTTGGTCAGCGGTGTGTCGCCTTTAAAGATACTTTTCGCTTTCGATGTCATAGAGCCGCTTTCTCCTATGTTTTCTTCGATGTACCTTATAGATTCATGTCTGATATCGAGATCTAGAATCCATTTTGATCTGACTTTTGTGCATGGCGTTAGAAGGAGGTCTAAGTTCATTTTTTTACATGTAGCTGCCCAGTTTTCCCAGCACCATTTGTTGAAGAGGCTTTCTTTGTTCCACTTAATATTTTTTTGCTCCTTTATCGAAGATTAAGTGGTTGTATATTTGTGAGTGCGCTTCAGGATACTCAGTTCTATTCCATAGGTCTACGGAAAGGCTGTGGTGCTGATTGAGGAGACAGGCTGTAAGTGAGCCTAGCAGCTGGATGTTCCTGTTTCGCTTGTTTTTATAGCTTGTATTACTGAAATCTGGGTGCTCAGGACCCGCAAGGGGAATATCAGTGGCTAGCCAGACAATGAACAGAGAGGAAGAAACTTCTGGAAATGTCTGAAGGCTTCCACAGTGGCAGCCACCTAAATCCTGTGCTTTGTCTTGCTGCTTTTAAACCTTGCTGTAGTATCACCTTCAGAGCAGAGTAAGGGGAAACATCCACTTGAATGATGCGGGGAAAACAGGGAAGCAAGCAGGGACGTGGGGCTCTCCTAACAATGCTCTTTTATTGCATTCTGCTTCTGGAAATTAGAGGAGCCTCTTTCCGTGTCCCTCCCCTTAATTGTACATGCCAATAATGAAGGGATGATTCCCCAAGAAATGTTCTGAGAGTTTTGGAAGCAGGGATTCTTTACAGTGAAATCAGTCTCAGTCTCCTTCCAGAATAAGACGAGATGAGGAATATGGTGTCAAGGTAGACAGTTCAGTGCCTGCCCCTTTGGAGAACAGGAACTCAGGGGTGCCTGAGTGCAGATTCAGGGGCTTTCCAGTGGACTTGAACAGAGCAGCAGGAAGTCAGTAAAAAACAGACCTTTTTTTTTTACTTTTTTGGGTCACACCCGGCAATGCTCAGGGGTTTCTCCTGTCTCTGCACTCAGGAATTACTCCCAGTGGTGCTCGGGGACCATATGGGATGCCAGAGATCGAACCTGGGCCAGCACAGGCTGGCCGTGTGCAAGGCAAACTCCCTATCTGCTGAAAAACAGACCCATTTTTATTCCACTGATGTAGTGACTCTGGAGAGGGCAGCTCAGAAGCGCGCATGCTCCATTTGGGTGACCTCACCAACACGGCCTTTCAGTCTTTCATCCAACTGAGTTTCTGGGATTCTCAAGAGTTTCTGACTTACAAATGCTGAACCTAAAGATAGAGGTTAAGACAGGGGAGCACTCAAAGTGTCCCTTAATTTAGCATCAGCAATGATAGTAACGGCAGCAGCCTGTGTCCCAGCCTCCTTTTTTTTTCTCTTAGTCTACCTTGATTCCTCCCAGAGCTGGCTCCAGTAAGCTCTCCCAGGATGCTGCTGAATTTAATGAAATAGACACACAGCAAATGAATTCATTTGTTTACCTGTTGGCTGAATAAGCTTGTGTGTGCTAGACACTGTGCTGTGGAAGTGGTTTCAGAGTTCCCTGGGGCTATCCCAGGAGCAGGACACTCGTGGAATTATGCCACTCGGGACAGCACAGATTTGTGGCCTCACTTATCTGGAGCAGGAATGCTGAGCTTTGAGCAAAATGAAGAGCTGAAGACACAAGTAATATAAAATTTGGTTGCTCCTACAGACACAGTTTCATATGGGATGCAGACACAAGTTAGGGGAGTTAAACCCTGCCTCCAGGCCATGATTTTCGGGAGTTTGTCTTAGTAGATGGATGAGCCAACTATCTAGACTCTTGATGTTGGTATTTGCAGCAATATCTGTGACTCTGTGTCATGGTCATCCTTATCCAAGTCTCAGCCTGTTTTCTCCTTGAATTTCACCACCTCAGTCCTGAAGCATGGCCTCTATCTGGCTGACTCTATTTTGAAAATGTTATTGCCTCTCCTGGTTCTTTTGTTTCTTCCCTATAACTCCTATCCTACCCCTTGTAACTCCTCCCAAGTTGGAAATGAGGATAATTAGAGCATGGAATTGTGCTCTCAGGAAGGTACAGATTTATGACCCAGTTTACCTGGAGCAGTAATGCTGAGCTTTGAGGGAAATGGAGAACTGAAGATTCAAGTACACCTCAATTATCTGCACTCCATATCTTAGCTACTCTTATCAGGGAAATATTCAGATTCCTACTTTCTGATATTAGCTGTGTCTTCAGATCCTTTAAAAATGACTGGGGGTGGTGAGCAGAGCAATAGTACAGTGGGGAGGGTGTTTGCCTTGCATGCGGCTGACCCAGATTCGATCCTCAGCATACCATATGGAACCCCTGTGCATCATCAGGAGTAATTCTTGAGTACAGAATAACCCCTGAACTTCACTGGGTATGACAAAAAAGCCCACCCCCAAAAAAAAATGATTAGTGATACTCGGAAGGGAGGAAGACATTTGAAGAGCAGAAGGGTGAGAGGGAAAATAGCAGATGAGGTGACATGGGAGAGAGGGGGAAGTACCTGGTGCTGAACAATATCAAATGCTACTGATGGACCAGGTAGGATGAGAATCGGAACGGCTGTAGGGATTAACCACTAGGTCACGTATGATCTTCCCTAGAGCTGTTTCTGAAGAGGACTAACACTGCAGCAGATGGTAGCAGTATTACCCCTCTGTAGTCACTGTAGCAGAGGACTGCAGAGGAGTGAATGTGAGGTAAGGGAGTAAATCAGGATAAGAGGCTTCTTTAAAAGGAGCTTGGCTGGGAGGAGAGTGCCTAAGAGCTGAATGTAAGTGGGATTCAATGTAAGAAGCAAAGGAAGGACCAGAGCGATAGTCCAGCGGGTAGGGTGTTTGCCTTGCACGCAGCCAACCTGGGTTTGATCCCCGGCATCCCATATGGTCCCCAAGCACCACCAGGGAGTAATTCCTGAATGCAGAGCCAGGACTTACCCCTGAGCATCGCTGGGTGGACCCAAAAAGAAAAAAAAAAAAAAGCAAAGGAATCTGAGAGTCAGTCCTTGTTTGACCACATGACACTTCACTACTTATTTGATCTTTGGAATGTCACTGAACTCCTCAGAACCTCAGTTTCCTCATATATAAAGTACAGAAGACATCATGAATGTCATTAGATTGATGTGGGAGTTAATGAAGATAAGACTGACAAATCATATGCACCTGGCTCATATGAATACCCAAGTCATCATCTACTTGCTTTTCGTAGACTTGTGGCAAGAAGCCAGTGGAGACATGGGAGGGGAGAGCAGGGAGGGAAGGAAAGTTGATGGAGGGAGTGGTAATTAATGAGGTATGTTTTAAAGGAGATGGGAGAGAATGAGGTCAACTCAAGAAAGAGGAGGAACAAATCTTCTAGAATAGGAATGAGGATAGAAGATGCAGATCAAATTGCGCAGCTCTGAAGGGGCAAGAATCAGTGGAAATCAGCCACCTCTCATTCCAATGATCAGACAACTCTCCGGGGACCCTTTTCCATCTGACCAGGCAAATCATTGCCATAGATCAGTTTCTTAGACTGAGCCTCAATGTTTTCTCCTGTGGTGTGTTCTAGCATTGTCCCAGAGCACCTTCCAGTTTGTTCCAGAACTAAGCTTAAACATGTTAGCCCGGGGGGGTAGGGGGACTCCCATATTCCTCTCTAGATATATTTGACTCTGCCACACAGTCTGAGATGACTTCAAGGGGGTTCCAGCTGCACATCAGTCCTTGGTTCATACTGTGTTTTCAGTCAACCATATCTCTTAAGTCAGTTTAAACACAAACCCATCAAGATGGATTCCTCCTTCTACCATCCTATTTTCCCTTTTAATCACTAAGCACAAAGTACAAGTTCTGTTCCTCTAAAGGTTTATCTTCATCGAGACCCAACTTCTTATTTCACCAGTTCAGTTCCCCTGACCCCTGAGTAGGAGGTTAGATGTCGGACCTGCCAGGTGACTCAGCCCTGCAGACACAGGGGAGTCTTTGTGAATTCCAGCCAGGTGTCTGATTTCCCCAGGGAGGAGACAGGGATATTTGGGGACTGTGCAGAGATGCTCCTGGTTCTTTTGAACATCAGAGAGGATGTAAAGATGTGGGCTACTCACCTGGGCTCAGGATACATCAGACTCTTTGGGGAAATAGGTCTCTCCCTGAGAAGGCAAGATACAACCTCCGGAAGAGGTCTTGAGTAATGACTGCTTTCAAGCAGTTAAAAGGCTCTTGGAGTGAAGTGAATTTTACAGAAAAGTCAAAGCACACACAGATGCTTCCTGGTAGCAAGTGGAAACAAGACTTTCAGATGGTACCTCGGTGGAACACTAAAGGGATACAGAGTGAATAAATCAACCCATGAACGGATGAGGAACAATGGGGCAGTTTTGATTTACACTTTGTTAGACACAGTGGACTTCCTGGGCAGTGGGAAGGAGAGGGATTCTGTGGCACCAGGGACAGAGGTGTTCCAGGCCCAGACTTGGCAGGCCTGGTGCCCAGGAGTCAGAGCAGTCCACAACTGGTGTCGTCCACAACTGGTGTCGGAGGATGGTTCTAGAAATCTTTTGCCTTCTCCCCAGGATTCCAGGCATCTTAAGCATTCTTCAAATGTTAATTATTGAGTGTGGATGTTGGGTCTTTACTTAAAGTGAATTTGCCATGTGGTGTGACGAAGAATCCAGGGTAACTGCAGGTCTCCTGAGCTGCGACGGAGCCTTCAAGGCCAACAACCTGTGCGGAATCCACAGTTGACCTGTTCACAAATGGGCTATATTATCAAATGATAATGAAATATATCAAGAAAACACCCCCCTTCTCTTTTCTTTTTTCCCCATTAAAAAGCTGCTATTGTCAAATCTTAGCAGAAACAGGGTCAAATAGGGACACTGCTTATTTGCTCTCCCTGGAAGTTTCCTGAAATGGTTTCTGCAGATCTAACACGAGCATCAAAGCCGCTCTCCTTGAGGAAATGGATGGAATGAAAGGATTTATCCCCAGGGACTTCAGTGCCTGAATGGCCAAGATAGTGAATCATGGAGATGACTTTCTCAGAGGAGGGCATTCTCTGAGTGCTTATCCCAGAAGGGCCATTTTACTATTATGTCTTGAACTTTTTCTTTATTTTTGTGTCACACCAAGCAATGTTCAGGGCTTACTCCTGGTTTCCGCACTCAGGAATTACTCCAGGCAGTGCTCGGGGACCATATGGGATGCTGGGGATCGAACCCAGGTTGGCCGCATGCAAGGCAAATGCCCTACCAACTTTGCTATCGCTCCAGCCCTTTGATTTCATTATTTTCCCCCCAATGGCCCTCACTAGCATCACCAACCATGGAACTGTTCCTATGAAAATATCATGGAGAAACAGATATCATGAGATCATGGAGAAACAGATACAGCAGAGATTCTTTGTGTCCCTACATCCATGTTGCTCTTCCTTAGTGACACCCACCATTACTAAGTTTGATCAACAGAGCAAAGTGTTCCTCTCCCCCTCCGGCCACCCTAGATAACTGTTTCTCTAGTCCTGTCCATTGAAGTAAGGGAAAGTAGTTCAGGGCAGTGGGAGAGAAAGAAGGAGGACTGGCATAGTTATGCCAAATGCTGAGCATAGCGAGATGGAGAGATGCCAGATACTTGATAACAACCTGAAGACCAAGTTCAGACTTCACTACGTGAGAAAGAAATAGATTCCTACCATTTAAATCATTTCAAGATAGAGGGTGGGTTTCTTTCTAGGTGAATTTAATTCCCACTGGTACTTGGCTAGAACTTGAGCTTGTCTCACTAAGGACTTGAACACTTCAGGGAGTGGGACACTGATTCCAAGAACTATCTTCCAGATCCCAGGTGTGGGATCTGTATCACCATTGCTAATGGCTGCTGCTGAGGGTGGAGGCTGGGATTCAGAACAATCGTCAGAAGACTCAAGGTTGAGGTCCTGGGGAGAATATACCACTATAACGTCTTAAAAAAGGACCCGAGGTCTCCTTTCCAAGGGTGTAATTGGAAAAGCACAGCAGAGACAAGTGATGTCACCACGGGGCAGGGAGGGGAATAGTTTCAACAAGCAACAAGAAAATACAAGGCAGCATTTTCCAGGCTCAAGGCTTCAGACCCAGGTTCCTCTTCGAGATTCTTTCCTTGCCTCTTTTTACTCTCCTTAACCTAAAGAAACACATTTTCCTGATCGCTAGACATTTAAGCTTTTTTTTAAATCACAAATTTATTTTATTTATTTGCTTCTTTTTTTTTTTTTTTTTTTTTTTTTGCTTTTTTGGGTCACACCCGGCAATTCTCAGGGGCTACTCCTGGCTCTGCACTCAGGAATTACTCCTGGCGGTGCTCGGGGACCATATGGGATGCTGGGGATTGAACCCAGACCGGCACAGGCCGGCTGCGTGCAAGGCAAGCACCCTACCCGCTGGGCTATCGCTCTGGCCCCTAGACATTTAAGCTTTAACCTTCTAACAGTCAGGTGTTTTTTTAACTGGAAGTGGTATAAATTCTAATTCAAATGATGTCAGGTGGTGATAAGGAGGAGGGTGATGTCAAGCAGCAGCACACATATAACTGGAGCGTCCCATGACTTCATACCAGCAGGATCCAGACCTCTATAAGGTATCATTGGGACTCCCTTTCAGCTGTACTTTCCTTCCCAAGCCGTGACAAGGCAGCCACTGTAGGGTGCCCTCTAGGTCACATTGTTTCAGCTTAGCAAGGTCTGTGAAAAAACAGTCCTCTTTTCTAACAGTTGCAGCAAAAATTCTGGAACAGGCTCCTCTTTCACCAGCTCAGGTCAAGGCCTATCTAAGAAGGGTTGCTGGTAGACCAGAAAACTTGACTGACTGGCCAGGCATAACCCTGGTTCAGAAAACATCAGTGATGAAGAATGAGAGGCCAAGGAGTACCAAAGTATTGCCTTTCGCCATTGTCACCAAAGGGCCTAAGAACCTGTCACATCTGGGAATACCTGGATTTCAGAAATCCCACCTAGAAGCTAACCCAATTTACTGCTATTTGTGCTCTTCGTTAGAAACCCATAGATATGAGAGACCCCAGAAGGGAGACTAGGGAGTGGGGAGAAGGAAATGGAGTGTCTACGGGTAGGAATTTCTTTTCCCCAGATGCAAACACTCGATGATAGACCAAGGGATACACAGAGTGTGGCCACTTGTAGGAGGGGTGTGGGTGGGCAGGGCCTTGGAAAGATGAAGAGTCAGGGCCTCAGAATTCTTGCTTGGCGTCATTGCCACGTCTCCCTGGTGTTATGTACTGGATGTTAAGAATATGCAGAGAGAGTTGAGGAGCCCAAAGGGAAGCCAGCTCTGGCAGGTTCAGCCCAGCAAGCTGTGCAGGAAAGTGTCCCTTCACTCAGTATCCCGACCCCCCCCAACCCAGTGATGGGAGGCCGCAGGGAGCACCCAGAGAGCTCACCTCTCACAGAGGGCATGTCCTGTTGTCTCTGAGAGTCAGCATGCCCCTACCTGAGGAACAGAAGGCAATCACTCCTCTCTCCCCAAAAGAAAGCACCCCACTTACTGCTGCTGAGCACAGCAGGCCTTGGCTCCTCTTTCTGGGTCACTGAGGCCTTCTGAAGTAGGCATTCTCTTTGTCCACTCTGCAGGGAAGCTGGGGCTTAGTGTTGCCATTTAAGTAATTTGCACAAGGTCATGAGGACTGAGGGTGATTGTGGACACACTGATTCCACAGATAAAAATGATCAAAGTTGAACCAGAAAGATAAACTGTGGGTGGGGCCAGAGCGATAGCACAGCAGGTAGGGCTTTTGCCTTGCACGCTGCCAACCTGGGTTCAATCCCCAGCATCCCATATGGTCCCCTGGAGTACAAAATAGGTCTGCAAACCAGATATTGGCTAATAGTATATCATAAAGAAATTAATTTAAAATTTTAATATCTTTTTGTAGCCCTCACATTCAGTTATGTGAGGAGAGCCACCTTTTCAGAAGCAAAGACTGAGGACAGAATGGCTTCGTTTATGCGTAATCTCTGGCAAAAGCCCTGAGTGTAGCCCCTGGGACAAGTCAGAGATAAGCCTAAACAAAATATCATCCTAAAAAGGTAACTCTCTCCATCCATCCTGGAGGCACAGACATTTGCACTTAGAAACTAGACTGAGAATTTTCTTTTTTATGCAGTTTGGTACAAGAAAGGAATCTCAGCACTTTGCATTTACAAGCTACTTTTTCTCATACCATTTCTTAAAATTCAGAAAAAAATAGATTCTTTTTAAAAATCAAAACCAGAGGAGCTGGAAATTTAGTATAGCGAATAGGACACTTGCCTTGCAAGCAGCTGACACAACTTTGTTCCCCAACATACGGCCTTTTTGTGGATTTGGGACCCTATCCCACAAGGAGAAACCCCTCAGCACAAAGCCAGGAGTAAGCTCTGAGCACCCCTGGGTGTACCCTAAAAACAAACAAAAAATCAAGACCAAGGGCTAAAGAGATTATATGGAGTTAACGCACTTGCTTAGCACATGGCTGATTGGCTGATCTTGGTTTGATGTCCAGTCCCCTAAACACTGCCAGGAGTGATCCCTGAGCACAGAGCTAGGAGAATAACCCTGAGCATAGCCAGATTTGGCCCATCCATTCCCCATCCCCAACAAAAATAAAAGTAAGACAGAAGCCTTTCAACAGTTTACTTTCACAGGCTCATAGAATCTGAACTGCAAGGTTAAATATAACAGTGCATGATAACAAATATTAAAGGTATTGTAACACAATAGCACTAGAAATTTGCTGAAATCACCATTCAAATAATCCAAGTTGAACATCTGGTTTTGATTACAAGAGGTTCCAGGGCAAAGGCACTAAAACTGGCATTTATGGGAGAGCCAAGAAAGAGCTTCCAGTGCTGCTTTGGAATGAGGTAGTGCACACTCAACCCTATCCCAATATCCTAGCTTCCCACCGGGGGTACATATAGCATGCCATCTTCTGACTTCACTCCCACACACCATACTCTTATTTCCCTGAACTTGCAAGATTATAAGCTCCTTAGAAGCCTGAAATTTGCCTTGTTCAATTTGAGAATCCCTGGGGTACAGTGGAGGGAAAGAATGAATGACCAAGCATGTGAATGGAAGGAGGCAGAAAGAAGGGCAGTTTTATGCTAGAAAACGCACTCTTTCCAGAAAAAAAGCCATGATGGTGCTCAGGAGAGTTGGCTGAAGAAAAGGTAACAAAGACTGTAATATTATTATCTTACTTCTCAGAAAGGGTGAGAGGTGAGTGATGCATTAGAATTGGAAGAGTGATCCACTAGGTTCCTTCAAGCACTGTGGGATTTATTTTAAGGTTACATGGTGTATAAGAGCAGAAGGTCCACAGACCCATAGCTGGGTCTAAGTGTAACACCAGAAGGGCCACAGACTCATAGATGGGTCTAAGGGTAACCCAGAACAAGTCACACTTGTTCCTATCAGAAAGAATAGAGGTGGCACAAGAACAGGAACTCGTGTGAAATCTGATGGAACCCAGCTCTAAAAAGTAGACACGCCACTTCTTGGCCATCTCAACAGCAGGGTCCATCCATCCCTTGCCTTCATGTTTGCCTTCAGGGTAACTGTGGTGTCTAGCTCCACTTCTGCTGTCCCTGCTACATATTTAAGCAAGTTCTACTGCTTCAGAACTTCAACGCCAGGAGCTTTAGGTCTGTCTCCTTTATCACCAAGTGTTCCCTCTAAGTCTCCTTGTCAAGTTTGCCAAAAAGAGAGTTTTATTTGCATATTTCAACCAAGGCTTTCCCAATCATCCAGCCAGTAAGTGCGTTGCAGCTTAGAACAGGTGCAGATAGCAGGGAAAGAGTGGTAGAGAGGTAAAGAAATAGGGGCCATGGCTTAACTATTAGTTTGCTGAAGTTCCTGCAGGGACTAAAGACATGATAGCAGAGTCCAGAATCCCCTGATCACAGCACAACATGATTAAAATGTGAGGGTGGTTGAACTCCCCATTTGACCAAGCCATACGACTCCTGGTAATCTACTCTGGGAAACCAAAAATGCGCAGCGGAAACACCATCCCTACTTCTATGTTCATAGCAGCATTATTCACAATAGCCAGAATCTGGAAGCAACCAGAGTGCCCGAAAATCGATGACTGGATAAAGAAGCTTTGGTACATCTACACAATGGAATACTATGCAGCTATTAGGAAAAATGAAGTTATAAAATTTGCCTATAAATGGATGGACATGGAGAAGATTATGTTGAGCGAAATTAGCCAGGAGAGACAGACACAGAATGACTGCATTTATCTGCATAACATAAATATATATGTACATATTATGATACCAATATCCAAGGTCAAGTGAAACATATATCAGGAGGTCTTGTCAAAGGTGGAAATTATCACAAACGTGTGGGAGTCAGAGGCTAGGTAAGACAGAAAATGGAACAGGGTGCTAACAATTGTCGAGGGTACTAATGCCAACCTAGAACTGAGCATTAAATAGAGGCAAAAAAGATACACATGACAACCCTTTAATGTATGTTCTGTAATCCATAGTCTGGAGGGGAAGGAAAAGAGAAAGAGAGAGAAACGGAAAGAAATAAAGAACCTGCCATGGAGCAGGGCTGGGGGAGGGGGAGGGAACCGGGGACGTTGGTGGTGGGAGATGGGCACCACTGGTGGCGGGATGGGTGCTGGAACACTGTATGACCAAAACCCAAATATGAACTTTTTAATTGTATATCTTTGTAATTGTAAAAATAAAAATTTTTTTTTAAAAATGTGAGGGTGGGAGGGCACCCTTATAAATCTGGACTTTATAAATATCACTTCTTGATCACTTGACATCCCGTTATTCATCGATTAGCTTGAGTGGGCGCCAAAAACATTTCTATTTGACCCTATCACATGCCAGTGTAGCCCAATGGCATCTGGTTGCTTCAGGAATACAAAGAACCTTAAACCATTCATTCAGGGTCTTGATGAAGAAGTCTGACCATCTTGTAGGTGGGCAGCCCATGATCTTTTGACATCACGTGGGATCAGACATTGCTTTTATTCTACAAAGTTGGAGAGCACATATTCTTAGGTTCCTTTGATATCATATGAAAGCTGTACTGAGTGAGAGAATCAATAAGTGTTTAGGACATATTTTAAGCTGGCAGTGGGTCTGCGGACTCTAGAGGATGTGAAAGAATACAATGCCTTGACTTGGGATACTGCTCTGGGTTAATTAAGAGAGATTCTGGGGCCACCAGCCCCTCGAGGTGTCACAGGTGTGGCTGTGGTGCCAGGCTGCATTGGCAGGTGGCAGACAGGAGATAGGCTTGTCTACATCCCCAGGGCTCTGCCCTGTGGGCCCTGGATGGTGGATGGTCTGACATAGGAAAAGACTCAGCCCCCTGGGATGAACCCAGAGTCATGGCTAAGCAAGCTACCCGTGGTGTATTCAATATGCCAAAAACAGTAACAATAGAGATGAACTGGACAGGGGACAGACCAGATGCACAGCTGCACTGCCCAGCCCACATGGAGCAGCCCATGGAGTCTCTGAGGAATCGGCTAGTCCCCAGCCAAGGCTGCCTGGAGGCAAGATGGGTTTTGGGTGTTGACCCATCATCTCTGTAGGGCCTCGGAAGCAGCCAGATGAGATCGCTCACCATAATAGCTGCTATTTTCCGCGGTTCGAACCCAGACCAGATCAGAGCAGCAGAGTTTGAGCCCAGGTAGGTGACTCTGGAAGGTGGAAGTCACCAGATGTTCCTGGAGATGGAGCTGGGATCCCCAGTCCCCTCTCTGACCTGTCCCAGAGGCCTGATAGCCCGCCCATGAACTGTCTCAGGGCTCTCAGCCATGATGCAGAGACTCAGACGCACGGGGGAGAGCTGCCATCCAGCTCTCCCCTAGCTCAGTTAACCATGAGGTTCCCAGGAGGCAAGATGGGTATTTTGAGTGGGCCCCATCACCTCTGTAGGACCTTGGAAGCAGTCGGATGAGACTCGCTCACTATAATAGCCACCATTTTTGTGGTCCGGACCCAGTACATCAAACTAGTGGAACATAGTATATATATATATATTTTTTTACATAATATGTTATATGTAATAGAATATATTATAATCTGCAATGTGCAAGAAAGGGAAGCGAGAAGGAGAGAGAGAAAGAGAGAAAGGAGATAAAGAACCTGCCATGGAGGCAGGCTGGGGAAGAGGGGAGGGAGGTGGGGACATTGGTGATGGGGAGATGGGCAGGGGTGGAGGGATGGGTGTTGGAACATTGTAGAACCAAAATTCAAACATGAGCATCTTGTAATTGTATATCTAATGGTGGTATAATAATTTTTTTAAAAAAGATTCTAGAGAGTAATAGACCTACTTTGCTTTGCTTTGGCTTTATTTTGTTTGGGTTTGGGTGCCACACTCTGCAGTGCTCAGGGATTCCTCATGGCTCTATGCTCAAGGTGGTGCTCAGGGGGGCCATATGCAATGCCAAGGCTTGATAGGAATTGGCCACATACAAAACAAGTAACACCAAAAAGGTACTACCTCTCTGCGCCTGGTTTAAAAGAGGACACAAGAACAAAGATTTCATTTGGGTGCCAAGGATGACTCCCTAGGTCCTAACTGTAGTCTTTGGGATTGTCTTTTTCTAAAATTTAATTTAATTTAATTTTTGCCTGTCTGTTGATGACTCAGGGGGCTACTCCAGCTCTATGCTTGCTCCTTGTGGCTCTGGGGGACCATGCAGTTCCAGGAACCAAACTAAGGCATCTAGCACAGAGCACACACTCAGTCCATTGAACTCTCAACTACCAGGGTTATTTTTCCTACCAGATAGAATTAATTTGCATCTCTACTCACTGGTGAGGGGTTGGGGGAGGAAATAATTTACATTTTGTAGTTTTTTACAGTATCATCTAATTTTAACAGAGTTATGAATATTTGGACTCTAATAGTAAAAGTATAAGTCAAAATTACTTTCTCCGGTGGAGTCAGGCACAGACGGACATGTTAGATGTTGTTTTAATTTAATATTTAAAAAAAATTCCTCTCCCCACCCACCTCCCAGATGTAATGATCCTTTACAAAGTGGAAAAGCAGGGGGCTGGACAGTGAGTAGGGTGTTTGCCTTACTGCCGCGAACAACCTGGGTTAGATGCCCAGCATCCCATATGGTCCTCCGAGCAACATCAAGATTAATTCCTGAGTGCAGAGTCAGGATTAACCCCTGAGCATTGCCATGTGTAACCCAAAGAGAAAAAGAAGTGGAAAAGTAGCATTTGGCTGCCATGGGAAATAAGAAGGGAGAGCACCAGGGAGCACTGGACACCTACAGTGCACTGCAACTGTGCTCAGATCACTGGACACCTACAGTGCACTGCAACTGTGCTCAGATCACTGGACACCTACAGTGCACTGCAACTGTGCTCAGATCACTGGACACCTACAGTGCAACTGTGCTCAGATCACTGGACACCTACAGTGCACTGCAACTGCTCTCGAGTCCTCCCTCACCCACTAACATGCGGCCTCAACTCTAATCTCAGTGGGCCTCAGTGTCCTCAGCTGTGAGATGGTAACCCTCAGCCTTATACTTTGTATTCAAATTATAAAATTAAAATAAATGAAAGGGTAAAAAAAAGTGAAAGGGTATCATCACCCAGTTTGATAAAAAAAAAAAAACCCTACATAGAAGCAATTCACGGGGCGGAGCCATAGCCCAGCGGTAGGGGCGTTTGCACGCGACCGGCCTCTGCCGGCCTGGGTTCGATCCCGGTATCCCATATGGTCCCCCGAGCACCGCCAGGAGTAACTCCTGAGTACAGAGCCAGGAGTAGCCCCTGAGCATTGCTGGGTGTGACCCAAAAAAGGCCAAAAAAAAAAAAAGAAGAAGCAATTCACATGCAGGCGCGGGGACCAGAGCGGCTCAGTGAGCTGCTGCAGAGAAACGGCCCACACCTGTGCTCAGGGGAGCAGGTGTGCAGAGGATGCCGACCTCTTTGGATCACACTTCTCACCTGCACCCTGCCCTCCCACCTGTCAGGCTCCTCCCACAGGGTGGCAGCCACAGCCCTTGGCACAGAGGCCCCCCAAACAACCCACCACCACCACCCACACAGATGACCCAATGCTTCATGGGCTCAAGGCCAGGATGTCCTTAGGGTGACGCTCAATGAGCAGCCGCTGTTTTGTTAGGCCACACTGGCTGGTTACCATGGGCGGTGTCTGTTTGGACAGAGAGCAGCAGGGACATAGAGTTGCAAATCAAATGTGGATGTGGATGTCGCCATCCTCAGCTTCCCCCAGAGCAGGAAGAGCTGCCTGGCGGAGAGCACTGGCCTTCCCAAGTCACCTGACTTCAGCCAGACTCCAGGGAGTTTTGCTTAAATTTGAGCTCCAGACGACCCCTTCCCCAAAAGGTGAGAGGAAAGGGTTTTCAAGAAAGTGGCCAGCTTCCTCTTAATATCCCCAGAACTGTTCCTTTTCTTTTTGACATTCTCCAGAGTCCATGGAGCCATGAAACTTGCTCTCTGATCACTACTTTCAACCTATGCAGCCCCACGAAAAGCTAAGAATAAACTTGCTCTGGCAAGGCCATGAGGACATCCTGGGAGAGGAACCAAGGCCAAGAAGCTCAGTAGATGATGGGAGCCGCAGAGAGGTTGTATCAGCAATGCCCAGTCTCTGAGTCTCCATAGGGGTGGGTATTAGGGCATTCCACTCCTTGACTTGGGGGTGACAAGGCTGCTTCCAGGAAGTTTAACATCATTGGTACCCCTCGCACTCAATGCCAGGACACACCCCCACCCCAGTCCTGTAACCACTGCCAAAATACCACCAAATTTCAAGTCCTTTTTAGAGACTGAGGGAGACCCCTTGGGTTGAAAACCAGTGTTAGATGAGCTCCTAAACTGGATTCCCAAAGACATGTATTCCTTGAGATGTGCGCGTGTGTGTGTGTGTGTGTGTGTGTGTGTGTGTGTGTGTGGTCTGATGCAGTCCTGTTGGCATTGTGCTGAGCTTGAGAAATGAGGAACTAAAACGAAGAGCCACACGTCTTCAGGAAAGGGACTCCTCAGAACTTTGTAGAAGGATGTAGTGAACGATGAACACCCCACCTCCCGTCTGACTGAGTCCGGCGTTTGTTCTCTCAGTTCCTGCTGGGCTGTGGGTCACCTTGGAAAACCCTTCCCTGCACTGGCTTCCAGAGAGCCTCCCACTCCTGCACAGTGGGAAGCACCACAAGCACGCTCTTAACTTTTTACTGAATTGAATCAAAACCCGTTCAGAATTCTGGCTAATCAGATATACAAAGTTAACAGGAAGGAGACCAGCGGGTCCGGAAACCACTGCAAAGATGACCTCACAAGGGAAACCAGTGAGCAGAGGCTCTGAGTTCCCAAGGGCTTGGGAGGGAGCTGCCCATGCAGACGCCTCAAAATGCCTTTCAGGAAACTGAAATGGTTGTGGGGGTTGGAAGAGAAGCCTGGGGGATGAAGTGATTCAAGACCTGACAGATGGACTGGAGTCTTCTCGCCTGCTGGCCTGGCAGCCTCTGAGTGGAAAGTCTTGCTCTAGAGCTGGGTCCTGGCAGCCCCAGCGAGCTGCTGAGGAAATGAGCCTGGGCAGAAAGCATGGCCGTGAGTCACCTTAAGCTGACAGCCCTCGGGTCCAACTTGGAGGAGAAGCTGAAGCCAGGAGCAGAAGCTGCTCGAGGTGCAGGACCCTCCTGTTGTAGAAAACACAAAGACAGTGTGTTCAGGGCCCAAGATCAGGTTTCTCAAAATGGAAGCACTGAGTGCCAGGCTTGATGCCAAGGTCAGGGGACAAAAACCTGACTGTTCCCCTGCAGGAAGATGCCACCTCACATGCCCCTTCCTCCCAGGACTGGGCAGGGGGCCAGGACTGACAGGGCTCTGCAATGCCCCGTGCAAACCCATGCAGGCTGCCACCATCCGGGTACAGCAGCTCAGCGTCAGCCAGGCTAGTCAGTCCGGGATCTGCTCTCCAGGTGTGTTCTGTGCCCGTGAAACTTCTCACGGAGCAGTTAGGAACAGCTGAACCCCTACAATTTGCCTGTTTAACTGCAGCAGCTCGTGCCTCCAGGACTATTATTAAGCACCAGAAAAAGGAAAGGGGAAAAAGGGGGGCTCATGGGCGGGTCTGAGGTTCCACCTCAGCCGGCAGGACAATCTAGAGGAGATTTTACTTTTACTTTTTCTGCCTTTTGGAGGAGGCGATTGGGGTCACAGTCAGTGTTGCTCAAGTATCATGCCTGACAGTGCCCAGGGGATCATACGTGGTACCAGAGATTGAACCAGAATCTGCCATAAGTGAGGCAAGTGCCTTAATCCTGAAACATCTCTCTACTTCCTAGAGGAGCCTTTTCTTTCCACCCCTTCTCCCTTCTTTTTCTTATTTTTTCTAAGTCTTGGAAATTCTTTTTTAACTCACAGGTCACAGTCAAGTTTATTCAACTTGGATGTCAGCCAGTGACCAACTGGATAATGAAAGTCACAGGCAGGGGGCCGGGCATGCTCCTCTGTCATTTTTGACGTCTGATTCCATAGTCAAATACCTCATTCTCCCCACATCAGAAATGCCTGTGTGGACCAAAGCCCTACTTGGTGAGACTCCCCGCCCTTGAGGTCACTTTATCTATCTGTTCATTATTTTGCTGCTTCTTTCCACCATCCCTGGGCACCAAGGAGGAGGAAGTATAACCACATTCCACCCCATGACCCCCTGCTGCCCAAACTGGGACATTACAGATTTCTCAGCGAACTTCCTGTCAGACCCACGTGCTGGATTCCACTCTGCACCTCTCTGGGCTTTTCTGTGATGTGTCTCTATCTCGGGCATCCCCAAAGAAAACATTCAGAGCCCACAGGCATTCCTGGCTCACTCTAGAAGCAGCCCCATCCCGGTCTGAAGCTGTCAGAGGAGGTCTCGTGGAGAACTGCCGCCATTTTCAATATTCCCCAAACCTGTTAGTCTCCATTTAAACTTGCCCAACCCACCTTGCACAGCGATATTTCCTTCTGGTTAGCCCCTTTGGTGTCTCCACCTCAGATCCCTGTCACCTCTTGCCTCTCTACCACTGTGCCCCACACCACCCAATGTCCTCTCTGTCCCTCCTGCACCCCTTTCCTCTGGGGAGACAAAGGGAGAAGAGAAGTTGCAGTCAGGGCTGGGGGATGTCAGGGTTGGCCAGGATTATTTTTGCATGGCTTCCCAGAATAAATTTGCAGCTATTTTATTTATTTGTTTGTTTGTTTATTATTTATTTATTATTTATTTGTTTGTTTCTTTTTGGGTCACACTGATGATGCTCAGGGGTTCCTCCTGGCTCTGCACTCAGGAATTACTCCTGGAGGTGCTCGGGAGACCATATGGAACGCCGGGGATCAGACTCGGGTCAGTTGCGTGCAAGGCAAACGCCCTACCTACTGGACTATCTCTCTGGCCCCCATAGTTGTTTTAGTTAAACATCATTTTTTTTTTACTTTGGCTGATTTTTTGTTGTTGCAGTTGCTCTTACAATTTTTTGGTCACAATGACAGTGTTCAGGGATTACTCCTGGCTCTGCACTCAGAAATCTCTCCTGGTAGTGCTCAGGGGACCATATGGGGTGCTAGGGATCAAACCCAGGTCAGCTGCATGCAATACAAGCACCTGACCACTGTACTGTCACCCTGGCCCCTAATTAAATAATTTTTATAAGCTTTTACCAATCCTTTGATTCCAGGGAGCTTAACCCTGGCTCCACGCTGCTGTCCATTCCTGGTTATCAGAATCCTAAGATAAGAAGTAAGAGGAACACGAGTGTGCTCATTTTTCAGCAAGACTCTCTCCACTCAGCTTTAAAAATCTAGTGACAGAAGCATTTTTACATTGACTTTCATGGTCTTGTGATAAATTCTGAAAATAAGTGTTCTCAGGCAACTGGTGGGATTACTATCATTCCTTAATGTCATGTCGGAAACATGTCAGAGAAGTCTTTTTCCTCAGGATACTGTGTGTGTGTGTGTGTGTGTGTGTGTGTGTGTGTGAACCACACTCAGGCTGGAAAATGTCACACATGCTCTCCTGCATTTTGTGTCACCTAAACCTAATGCCACACACTCTCTACTCTCAGCCACCATCTTCTTATCAATTGAGTAAGCAAAAGCGTGATGAACCTTCAGGAGACCTGTAGGTCACCAAGAGCATTGGAGGCAAAAACACCCAGTAGAGTTCCAACCCAAAATAAAAGGACACGGGCAGCCTTCCTGGGAAGGACCTCCGAGCTTCCGACCTGCCAGCCATGACACCATCTGCTCTAGCCTGGCCTCAGTGCTCCTGCAGATGCTCAGGCAGTGCCAGTCAGCAGTGGCTGCACTTTCTGGCCACGGGAGAGGAAGTGCTGGGTGACCAGGAGCAGCCACGTGGTAGGTGAGTGCAATGGACACCAGCAGCCGCAGAGAGGTGACTTAGGGCAGAAGAAGCTGAAGTGGGGACACCACAGTCCTCTTCCCACACAGAAGCAGCTTCCTGTTCGCTCACACTGGCAACAACACCTCTGCGACCATAATAATAATGGCAATAATTACGCATAGCTCTGAAGACAGCGGCGCACCTGTGTGCCTGCCTTGCCAGACTCCTTTGTTCTTGAGGAGAAATGAAAGCAATGAACGTCACATTCCTCTGCAGTGTGAATGGCCACTGCTCAGAAAGGGGGGAGCTGAGAAATGATGAAATCAAAGGCTGGGGAAATGGTTCAAAATGCGCAAGTTTGCATGTGGGAGCCCCAGACTCGTCCCTGCTCCCAAATGGTCCCCTAAGCACTGCTGGATTTGACCCCAAAACCCCAGCCAGAAAAAAGGCTTACTCAAGCTATTCACAGAAAAAAAGAAAGTCACAGAGAACAGTAAGAGCCCTACCAGCTGCTGGGGCTGGTTTCCAGAAAGGAATGTGCTGTAGGCTGTCATGAAGTTTGATGGCTGCTGCCTGTTTAGGAAAGGGTCAATGGCTGGTTGGTTTTTAAGTATCAGAACCTCTGGGTTGTACATGTAGTCTTATTTCATTTACTCGAAATAAGACTAAGTGGTCTCATTATGGTGATGGAGACTTTGACCACTTCCTGGCAAGTTACAAGTAATTCATTTTATTAGACTTTTCTAGTGTTTAAAAGCTACTTTGAGAAAATGCTAAAGAAGTCTTGCTTCCGGACTGAAGAGATAGTATAAAAGTGTGCCACTTATGGTCCTCAGCACTTCCAGGAGTAACCCCTGAGCACAGAGCCTTAAGTAATCCCAGAGAGCCTCAGAGACCCCTGAGCACAGAACTAGAAGTGTGGCCCACCCTCCTTTCCTCCCCACCTGCCCCCCAAAAGAAAGAAATCTCCTTAGTTTTCCTTTAACTTGCGATTGCAAAAGAAGATGGGGCCAGAGAGATGGTATTAGGGCTAAGACCTCGCTTTGCGTGTGACTGACTTCTATCTCTAGCACTGCACATGGTCCCCTGAGCACTGGCAGGGTGACCCCAAACAAAAACAACAACAACAAAATCAAGAAAGACTCATGGACCGTCTTACCTGAACACACTCTGAGCCAGGGGATTAAGTCACTGACCCCCGTCCACCCACTGCCAACAGCCAGACTCCAGCCCAGAGAGTAGGTAGACCCAGTGAGCAACAGGATGCCTGACTGCAAGCTCATGGGAACAGGTGTCTGGAATTTTATTGTTCTTATCATTGACCTTGCATTTGTTTTCTACAGAACATCTTAGTCTGGTGGTAAAACTGCATCTCTAACTCCAGGATCTTTCATGGACTGAGCTTAAAACCCTCAAACTCTACCTGTCTCTTCTCTTGAGCAGTAGAGGGAGGGAGGGAGGAGGGAGGGAGGGAGGGAGGGAGGGAGGGAGGGAGGGAGGGAGGAGGAAGGAAGGAAGGAAGGAAGGAAGGAAGGAAGGAAGGAAGGAAGGAAGGAAGGAAGGAAGGAAGGAAGGAAGGAAGGAAGGAAGGAAGGAAGGAAGGAAGGAAGGAAGGAAGGAAGGAAGGAAGGAAGGAAGGAAGGAAGGAAGGAAGGAAGGAAGGAAGGAAGGAAGGAAGGAAGGAAGGAAGGAAGGAAGGAAGGAAGGAAGGAAGGAAGGAAGGAAGGAAGGAAGGAAGGAAGGAAGGAAGGAAGGAAGGAAGGAAGGAAGGAAGGAAGGAAGGACCGGAGCATCCAATGATCCTTAAGGCATTGCCAGGACTAATTCCTCAGGGCAGAACCAGGAATTACCTCTGAGCATAGCAGGGTGTGAACCAAAGAGCAAAAAGAAAGAAAAGAAAAGGTACTTTGAGGTTGTCCAGATCATGCTGTACTCATGTTCCTTGTACTTGAAGGTTTTCTAGTGTGGGAAACGAGGGGGTGTTCTGTCCTATATTTCGGTGTAGGGGCCAAGGAAGTGGGCTTTCTGCTAATGCAGGATGGAAGTTGGGGTATCAGAGCAAGGGGTACAGGGGCAGGGCGAGGAGGCTGTCCAGACACAGCTCTGCAACAGGAAGGAGCTTTGCAGGACCCTCTTCCTCCCTCCCACACAGGAAGTGACCAAGTTCAAGGTGGACTTAAGAGTGTCCTGGGACTTAAGAAACTTTGCGGGACTCTGCTCGTTCGGACCTAATGTGAGAACATGCCCACACCAGTCCTTGGGGTCCGGCTCTGCTTAGACTCAGACTGCTGCTGACCACGGATTTGCTGGGTCTGGAGAATTTTTTGAAACAAAATGTGGCATCATTTTAAACTGGGGAGAATTCCATAAAATGGGGGCCTGGATTCAATCGCCACTTGGAAGTGCTGTACTAGATTCTCACTGATGCAGGGCCACCAGCCACCAGAGCAGATGATGGCAGGTCCCCTGAGCGCGGGCACGCATGCCCCTGCAGCCCCTCTCCTGCCTGGGTGGCCTGTAAGCAGTGAGCGGGCACCGCCGGAGCTCCTGTGAAGGGCCAGTGTGGCCTTGTTCGCCAACTGCTCACTTGATCACTTGAATCCCGTTACTCATCGATTTGCTCGAGCGGGCGCCAGTAACATTTCCATTGGACCCTATCACGTGCCAATGTAGCCCAATGGCATCTGGTTGATTCAGGAATATGAAGAGCCTCAAACCGTTCCTTCAGGGTCTTAACAAGGAAGTCTGACCATCTTGTAGGTGGGCGGCCACGTGATCTTTTGACATCCCGTGGGATCCAGTCGGTAACGGCTCTAGTCCAACTATAAGACCAAGATGACTGCCCTCCGGCGCCCTGATGGATCTATCACATCTTCCAGAAAGGCAATGGAGAAGATTATCCAGGACTTCTACTCAAATCTTTTTGATAGCCACATCCACCTGCCCACATACCAAATTCCACAGGATGGATACGTCATTCCCAACGTTCTCCCTTCTGAAATAAGACATGCCATCTCATCGGTAAAGAAGGGAACAGCACCAGGCCCAGACAAAGTCAGACCCGAACATCTGAAGAATCTGCCATCGGTGCTCATCAATACACTAGCTCGGCTCTTCACACGCTACCTGTCCGAATGCAAGGTGCCCTCCCAATGGAAAACCAGCAGGACAGTTCTACTGTTCAAGAAGGGAGACATTCATGACATCGGCAACTATCGCCCCATCTGCCTGTTGTCTGTCATCTACAAGCTGTTTACACGAGTCATCCTGAACAGGATTAGCAGAACACTAGATGAAGGTCAACCATGCGAGCAAGCAGGTTTCCGGAAAGGATTCAGCACAATCGACCATATCCACACAGTAACCAAGCTCATTGAGGTTTGTAGGGAGTACAAGATGCCGCTCTGTCTCACGTTCATTGATTTACAGAAAGCCTTTGATTCTGTGGAGACTGAAGCAGTCATCGAAGCCCTAGTCAAACAGGGTGCCAACTGCTCAGAGAGACAATATATTTTCGGGATCAAAGTCAGCCTGTGAGCCCTGACTCATTCCTGCCAAGCCCTCCACACTGACACAAAAGACTCAGCCTCATTTGCTAAAGCCAAAGAATGCCAGGATTAACCTATAATTGAAAGTTTTGAAAGAAGAGCCGAAAGGTGCTTTAGCTTCAGCATTCCACGGTTCTCATTAAAATGGCGACTTGCTCGAGACAGCTGGAGACCGGGACCAAATTTAAACAAATGCTCACATTCAGGTTGCTGCCTAGTGGGATGGGCACCTGGGACCCATGCCATAGGTGTCTCAGATTCTGGCGCAAGGGACAGAAGGTAGAGGGTCAGTCAGGGTCAGGATACCATAAGCTCCAGAGGAGTCCAATGAGCAGACTTGAAGCCTGAACTGGCCCCAGAGTAGAGGGTAAGTCAGGAGTCTGGTACACTGAGAGCCCTCGAGCCACAAGATCCAGGCTTTCTGCCACAGGGACTGCTCCCTGGACTCTCACAGCAGTTCATGAGGGAGGCTAACTCTAGGGTCAAACTGGCCTGAACTGTGTAGAGGAGTCGAAGAACTAGAGAGTCAGAACACAAAGGACCCCCAAAGCACCTCAGAGAGTATGGGCAGGATTGCAGGATTGCTCAAATAGGACTTGCTCTTCAGAAAAATCCAGAACACTCTGAGCATGCAGGTGCTCCTGTCTGCCTTCCCTGCCCTACACACACACACACACACACACACACACACACACACACACACACACACAGGATTCTCGTGAGCATTCAAACCTAGGAGCCGCTGATGTCATCCAAACTCTTCACTGTTTCTGAAGCACAGTTCAAGATAAACGTTACGAGGTTGCACAGCTGGTTTTGCAGTACTGAGGTCAGAGTGCAGGTCTCTTGCCTGGAAACTGGAGCTTTTTCTACAGCACATCTCCCTGCTGAGGTGTCCACAAAAGGCCCCCAGGTTCCCGTGAGAGTGATTATAGAATAGAGAAAAATGTGGACCTGGTGCATGGAAAGTGACTCAATGAAGTCCCCAATGTCTCTTCCTTGGTGAATCATGGCTCTTGCTTTATCTCAAGTCGTCTGGGCAGAGACTGCTTCCAGTTCTGTAATTTCCACATATTCACTTGTCCTTTGAGAGGTGGGAGTTGGAAGGAAGTACAGTGTCTGTCTATGTCACAGGTTGGTCCCCCATTTACCCAGGAGAGAGACCGACCAGCACCCTAAGTCTGCACATTAAGAGAGCTGCAGACGGAGTGAAGGCCATACAGGCTTTCTGGATGCAGAAAAGGGACTGTCTCCTGAGAATGGGGTTCTTAACATCAAAGATGCTCTTGCCAACTTTTCCATTTTTCTGATGTTAAAATACCAAATACTGGGACCAGGAAGATAGCTCAGTGGTAGGAGGTGCAGTCTAGGGAATCCAGCCAGAACGTTGGAACCACTTCTCCCCATAGCACGGCTGAGTGTGGCCCAGGTGGGCCCCAGCTCCCAGATCCGGGCAGCACTGGTTTGCCAGCAGAGCACTGAACCTTCTCCCTCGTTAGCTGAAGGGCTCCAGGAGAGGTCCTGACCCTCCTGGTCACTGCTTGGGAACCCCTAGCAGTAAATAAATAAAATACAAAAAATAACAAAATATCCTCGACCCTCTGACTTATCTGAATACTTTCTAGAAAAAGTTACCTGTCTTCTCTTGGCTTCTGGGTAGTCCTGGGAGGAGCCCTGATTCTGAAGGACTGAAATCAAATATTAAATACTAGCACAAGTAGCAAATAGCACTGAGTTGTTATTAAGCACCACGTATTCCTCCACCTTATACACATGATCATTTTAATCCTCATGAAAATTAAAAGAGAGCCATGAGCATTTCCAGTTGACAGATGTAGGGGAATAAAGCTTATAAATACAGAACCGTTCCTGATCACAAGACTGCTAAATGACGACCAGGGTGGGAACCAGCCCACGTACTCCAGTCCTCAAGGGCAAGGCTGGGACACAGTGTGAAGCCTGGCTTCGGCGCCAGGAGTCTGACCATCCGTGTAGCGCTGCCTGGGACTCGGAGGTGACGCAGCTGAGGCCAAGGACAGATCTGGTGCCGCAGCCATGACGTCTCTGGGGAGATTAAATGTGCCTCAGTTCAGGGACTGCCTGACCCAGCTGACCAAATTAGAGCAAGCAATGGTGTCACATAATTTGACATGTACATTGTTAATTGAAGCTCACAGGGAATGATTTTAAATAGAGACAAATCCATACTGTGAACTACTTGGGTTATGAAACCCTTCTCCGACTCTCAGCAAAGAATTGTGTCATGATAAGCTAAAGCTCCCAAGAATCAGTTCCGGGTCAGGAGAGCAGCAGGCTGACCTGACTGGGGAGGACTTGCTGGAGTCTTGGGGGCTTGACTCTTCCTTCATAGCATTTTACTCCCTGTGCACCCCTACCTCCAAGGGAAAAAAAAGTCACTATATATCTACAAATTCCGCATAAGAGACTTCCTAATCTGGGAGATCCTGAACCCCAGTCACAAAACAGCCTTTGTAGGACTGCAAAGCAGACACAACTGGAAGTTCCCATATTTGCTTACATATGCAAGCACACATGCACACACACACACACACACACACACACACACATGAGCGCACACATGCATGCACACACAGCACTCACACACATGCACACACCCAAGCACTGACATACCTCCTGCGTATCCATAACATGATAGACTAACAATCTCCTGAGAGCCCCTGAGACCCTCGAAGACGCTCATGGTCCTCCCTGAGGATTCTCCCTGAAAGGATTCTCAGTCCTTTCTCTATCGTGTGAGATTTTTTTTTTTTTCCTTTTTGGATCACACCCGGCAATGCTCAGGGGTTCTCCTGGCTCTGCACTCAGGAATTACTCCTGGCGGTGCTCAGGAGACCATATGGGATGTCGGGATCGAACCGGGTCAGCTACGTGCAAGGCAAATGCCCTACCCACTGGACTATCGCTCCGGTCCCTATAGTGCGTGATATGCCTGCCTTCTACTTCTTCCTGACCTTCAGAAAGAGCCATTGAGTCTAATGGCTAATACATGCCCATTCTCTTGGCAGGTAAGACCTGCCGATTATATGACTCATAACCGTCTCCAGTAAACACTATTCACCTGGAAGGGATAGTGAAAGCAGCAAGGAGCCTCAGCTGCTGTCTTGCTGAGGAAAGACATATTATTATGTTCCAGGAAAGCACAGGAGGACGGGGAAAAGTGAGGGGGTGTGGTGGAAAAAATGCAGCTCACTAGTAGTGTACATGCCTCATGTGGGTGAGGCCCTGGGTTTGATCCCTCAATAGAAAAATAGACTTTATCAGTAGTCTAGGCCCCGCCTAAGGAGAGTTTCTAGAAGACCCATCCACCTCTTCTTCTGCTCCAAGCTCCATCCCAACTGACAAATGCTATCTTGTAACTGGGCCAATGCCACCCAGATTAAAATCTGGGTTATGTTACTAAGGAGAAAGGGAAGAGAAGATCGATAGCAGCTTCCGCCCCACCTCTGCGCAGAAACAGGCCAGCTTCGGTGTTCAGTTGTGCTGCTCCTCCGGGGAAATCCCACCCTGCCTCAGGCTGTGTTACTTTCTCAAGGCCCCTTCACATCCCAGACTGCCTTCCAGTCCTCTCAAGGTCTCTCTGACCAGCATCCTCTGGCGCATCCACTTTCAAAATTTCATTGAGCATCCATGTTTTTGTTTTTTCAGTTATACCACACAGAGTCCTTCATCAGGTTCTTGGTTTCTGTTTAGCTCTAAGCACTCTTGAATCTCTTCTCAGCCATGCTCCAGTCAGAACCATGTCGCTCATAAATACCCTTCTTCTGTCAAGATTTTGCCTCAAACTGTGCTTTTCAATACGGGCCACTCCTCTGCGGTCAATTTTTAACTTCTTTCTGGAATAAGCATTCGCACCTGTGACTAAGGCAGCAAGGCAACGGCCCAGGGCAATAAGGAATATGTTCAGAAAGGGCAGCCATGTGTGGGCAGCCCTCCTCCAAATCTTCAAGGTTGACGAGGTGTATGTTTCCCTAGGGACAGATATGAGGAAATCTCATATCTGGTTTGAGCAGAGGTTTGAGGTATGAGGTTTGAACAATCCTTTTTTCCTGTTCCAGTTCTCCCAGACTTGCGCCTTTTACTGCGTATTTCAGGCCCCATCACTTGCAGGCCTCTGTTAGTATTGAATGGTATGCACAAAAGCAGCTTCAAACACTAAAGTGGAGTGAATTGTTGGCTCATCAGAGAGAAAACATCTGTTCCTCCAATCTCACCTACACAAAAGCAGTGGGGAGTTTTATAAATCAGTGTCTGATAATGCTAACAGAAGGTGTTACCTTGAGTTCTCATCTAAAGAATAGCTTTTGGAAATATCTCACTCTTTCACTTGAATTTTCCCTTTTTGATTTTAATTATAAACTGAAAATTATTGTAACTAAAATTTTACATTGCATTATGTCTTTTCAAACAGAAACATCACTAGACATATGTGAACAATTATCCCCATGTGGAGTTTTTCTCTCTCTCTTTTAAAGTTAAAGTATGCAGAAGAACAATTAAATTATACTTTTTTTTTTTTTTTGCTTTTGGGTCACACCCAGCAATGCTCAGGGGTTACTCCTGGCTCTGAACTCAGGAATTACTCCTGGCGGTGCTCGGGGGACCATATGGGACTACGGGGATCGAACCGGGCCGGCATTAGGCCAGCCGCGTGCAAGGCAAACACCCTACCCGCTGGGCTATCGCTCCCGCCCCTAAATTATACTTTAAATCACTGATTTAAAACTAAACTGGAGGGCCGGAGTAATAGCACAGCGCATAGGGGTTTGCCTTGCACAAGCCGACCTCAGGGTTCAATTACCGGCATCCCATATGGTCCCCAGGCACCGCCATGGAATAATTCCTGAGTGCAGAGTTAGAAGTAACCCCTGAGCATTGCTGGCTGAGCCCCCCAAAAATAAATTAATAATAATAATAATAATAATAATAATAATAATAATAAACTGGATACCTAATATTATAGGTTTATTCAAGATGACCTGACTTTGGATTTAGAAAGTTTCTTACTGGATTGAGCTGTCCCATTTATCAAAGCTATCCTTATATTTTAAATCAATGGTTATAATAAATGCACATTTTAGAGTCAAACATGTTCATCATCCTGATGACTAGGTGATAAACGGTGAAATGCTCTGTCACTATCGAGAGGGCAAGTAAAGAAATTCCAAAGGAAAATGCCAGGATACATTCTCTCTGCTCTTAACAAGGTGCAACCCCAGTTCCGCAACTATTTTATTTGGATTAAACTGATCCAGGTTCTCCAGGGAAAGCAGGCAGTATCACTGTATCACTGTCTTCCTGTTCATCGATTGGCTCGAGTGGGCACCAGTAACATCTACATAAGTCCTGTCTCATGCTAGTAGAGCCCAAGGGCACCTGCTTGCTCCAGGAACATAAAGAGCCTCAAACCATTCCATCAGGTCATGGGAATGAGGTCTAAAATTGTTACTGGTATTTGGCATATCAAATACAACATGGGTAGCTTGCCAGGCTCTGCCGTGCGGGTAGCATACTCTTGTAGTCATCTATAAATCCAGCATTAACTGATGAACCACACGACCGCTTGCGGCCGCACGAGCCGGGCTGTGATAGGCTGGTCTGCCGGGTGGAGTTCTGACGAGGGGGCAGTCCGGATGTGGAAAATGGAGGCCCTCATGGGGTGGGTGGGGTCATCTGGCTAGTTGCAAGGCTCTGCTGGGGTGGCGGGCCAGGGCTAGAACCCGCCATCCCTCCTGGGCTCCTTGTGAGTGGCTGGGCACAGGGAGAGCCAGTAGCAGCTCTGCACCATGTCTGTGAGTCTCTGGATCAGCATACCGAATTTTAAAAAGACTTCTGCAGGGTGGATCTCGATGAGCGGGCTGTGATAGGCTGGTCTGCTGGGTTCTGACAAGAGGGAAGTCCGGATGTGGAAAATGGAGGCCCTCATGGGGTGGGGTTGGGGGGGGGTCGTCTGGCTTGTTGCAAGGCTCTGCTGGGGTGGTGAGCCAGGGCTAGAACCCGCCATCCCTCCTGGGTGCCTTGTGAGCGGCTAGGCACAGGGAGAGCCAGTAGCAGCTCTGCCCCATGTCTGTGAGGCAGGAGTATAAACTAAAAGAACATGTACTTTGCACTCAGGCATCACATGGCTGTCTGCAATGCAGGATCCCTGTGGGAAAACAACCTGGGAAGGATGACGGCCCCCAGAACCCAGGGACATCAGGGAAACTAGTTGCCTGTCAGAGTATGCATCATTGTGGAGTGGGAGCAAGTAGACTGAGGAGGGGACACTGAACCAACAGGCCTGATCTTGGGAAGGTCCAGGACGGTGCCGCAGAGAGGTCTCACCCCTGGGGGTCTCTGGGCAAAGGACACCCTGTGCAGCAGCCCAGCAGTAGGTGTCACCAAGGCTGTGCACTCATATGCAAGGGAGCAACATGGTCCAGCCTTTGAGGCAAGACGGGGCACCAGCCTGACACCAACCACAAACAGCACTTCAACCTGGAGACCAAGTTTTATTTTATTTTTTATAATTTTTTATTGTACCATCATACGATATACAATTAAAAAAATGTTTATGATTGGGTTTCAGTCATACATTTTTCCAGCACCTGTCCCTCCACCAGTGCCCTATTCCCACCACCAATATCCCCAAATTCTCTCCCCCCTCCTCCAGCCTGCCTCTATAGCAGGCACTATTCCTCTTCTTATTTCTCTCTCTCTCTCTCTCTCTCTCTCTCTCTCTCTCTCTCTCTCTCTAACTCTCATACACAAACATATACACACATTGTAGCTTTCCTACAGACATTTAGGGATTATCATGTAAATCCCTTTGTGTACATTCAATATTCAGTTCTAGTGTGGTGTTAACATTTCCCATAATTAGTAGAGCACTAGTATATATTTATATATCATTAATGAATGCAGTCATTCTATATCTGTCCTTTACCTTCTGACTAATTTCACTCAGCATGATACTCTCCATGTCTGTCCATTTGCATGTAAATTCAGAGACTTCGTCATTTTTGACAGCTACATAGTATTCCATTGTGTAGAGGTACCACAGTTTCTTTAGCCAGTCTTCTGTTCTCGGGCATTCAGGTTGATTCCAGATTCTAGCTACTGTGAATAGTGCTGCGATGAACATCAAAGTGCAGATAGTGTTTCTTCTATGTGTTTTTGGGTCTCCATGGTATATTCCCAGGAGTGGTATTGTTGGGTCAAATGGGATTGCAATATCTAGTTTTTTGTAGGAATGTCTATATTGTTTTCTAAAAAGGGCTGGACCAGTCAGTATTCCCACCAACAGTGGATGAGAGTCCCTTTCTTCCCGTATCCACGCCAGCACTGGTTGCTCTTGCTCTTTTGGATGTGTGCTAGTCTCTGTGGAATGAGATGATACCTCACTATTGTTTTGATTTTCATTTCCCTGATGATTAGTGATGAAGAGCACTTTTCATATGCCTTTTAGTCCTTCGAATTTCTCCTTTTTGGGAGTTTCCTCTTCCCCCCATTTTTTGATGGGGTTGGTGTTTTCTTCTTGTAAAGTTCTACCAGTGCCTGATATGTCCTGGATATTAACTCCTTATCGGATGGGTAGTGAGTGAATATTCTTTCCCAGTCTGTGGGCTGTGGAGACCCTGTTTTAGACTTACAAGAGCATCCCTCTGACTTTCTCCCTTCCATACACAGCCCCTGGTTTCCTCTCCCTTCCTCCTAGGATTTTTGCAGGGGTTCTAAACTCCAAAGTTCTTACAGCAGCCCTATAAGATATCTGTGTTCATCACCTTACAGGGGAGTGATGCAAAAGTAGCTGTGCATTATTGGACAAGCCACTGAATGTCTCTGTGCCTCAGTTGACAGAACTGCATGTAAACTGTAATCACAATCACCCATGAACAAACACTCAATAAACTGAAACGGAAGAATGGTACCTGGCTCACAGAAAGGCCTGAAAGGATCGTTTTGCCACAAGGTACCCATGAGCTATTTCTTCCACTGCTGATTCTCCTTGAATTCTACTCCCCAATAGGCTCTTCAGAGGACAAAGATAAGAAAGCAAAATGTCTCTTTTGGTGTTGGAATTCTTTAAATCTATGAATAATTCTTGAGATAATCAAAGGATATCTGTGTGTCCTTTTAAATACACAAAGTTTGAGTGGATTTGGTTGTTTTCATCTGGTGGCAGCAGTTTGTTCTACTCTCAGTGGGAAGGTTTTGAGGAACATGTGGATAAAATGTAACTAACGTTATCTCAGTTCAAATTCCATTTTTGTGATGGGACTGTCATCTCAATGAACCTTTGCAGGGCCTTTGTTTGTTTTCTTTCTTGGTTACAGCAGAGAGTGAACTAAGCACATCCAGGCCTTCTCCCACAGAGACAGACGGATGCCAAATTCGGTCTGGGGGGGCCTCCTTTGGCTCCTCTGGTCACTGGCAGGACATCTTTTCATGCATGTTGAAAAAAAGTCCATCAGTTCTTGGAAAGGAAAACTCAGTGACCGCCGCTGTGCTCTCTAACAAGCTTCCCCTTCTCATGTACAGACCCTTCCTGAAGGGCGGAGGCTCTCCCCATTTGTACAAGAGAAGTGAACTCCACCTGTGACCCATTGCCCTGCTACAAAGCTGACAACCAGCACCTCGCCTCACGCCCCCCAAAAAAACTCCAATTTGAAACAAGTCCCAGTGCACCACCCAAGTGATAGATGCCTTCCTTTTCATCAGAGAAACATTTCTATTTTCAAATCATATGGTGAGTGAAGGCTTTGTAAAGGACTTTGCAAACTCCCCTTGCCTCTAGGGAAGGCATGTCCTTTCCCATCCAAAATCTCCCTCACTGCCGTGCGGCATCCACCAAGCTCTCAGAAATGCAGCTGGGAAAGGAAACAAATGTGTTTAGTCTCTCTCCATGACGGTGGAAATGGTCGCCAGAAGGACGTGGATCAAACCAAGAATCACAAAGAAATCCTTACACTGGTTGCTGAGGGAAAATCCAGCTGATTCTTTTCTACTACCCTCCACTGGCTGTGGATCCTTGACCTAAATGTGCTCTGAGCAGATCCTCCTTCACGTAAGCAGGGGAGGTGCAGGGAGGTAGGACTTGAACACCATGGTAAGTGGGAAAGTGCTGAGGTGCTGAGGATCAATATTTACCGACACCCAGCATTTCAGAGTGTGGTTACCATGGTAACATTGTCAGCTCTGGATGACTGTCATGAGGTGAAAAAATCCTCTTAAAATAAATAAAGCCAGAAAAGGTATATTTATAAACCGCTTCCCAAACACCTATCTGTTCACAAAGTGGAATGTGTTCTTGAAGTCATAGATACTCAAATATTAGATGAAACTTCATGAGAGAAGCATCCTAAATTTGTTTTAATTTTTTGTTAAATTATCATAACTAACAATTAAAAGTTGTCTATGGTTGAGTTTCAAACACCTGTCCCTTCACCAGATTACATTTCCCACTACTAATGTCCCAATTTCCCTCTTTCCACACCCTTATCCCTAGTCTGCCTCTATGGCAAACTCTCTCTTCTCTCTCTCTCTCTCTCTCTCTCTCTCTCTCTCTCTCTCTCTCTCTCTCTCTCTCTCTACCCTTTTGGTCATTATGGCGTGTGGTCCAGAGGAAATATTCTTTTAAAAAAATAGATATAGAACCTGGAACTCCGCTTTCTCCAGGCTCAGCTGACCATGGGGCTCCCAGGAGGACAAATGGGTTTTGGGAGTGGGCCCATCACCTCTGGGTGGTCGAAAGCAGCCGGATGAGACTTGCCCACCACACCAGCCACCACCTTCGCTGTTCAGATGCTGAGATACTACCTCACGACCAGATTAACAGAGCAAAACCAGTTCGAGCCCAGGTAGACAGCTCCCAGAAGTGGGAATCACTGGGAATTCGTCAGATGGAGTCAGGGGTCAGCCATTCCCCCTCCATTTTTGTCGAGCCTGGTGGCCCCGCCCAGGAGCTGCCCTGGGGCCACCAGCCATAACATGCAGAGTCTCAAACGGCGCCTGGGGAGCCTGGAACTCCACTTTCCCCAGGCTCAGCTGACCATGGGGCTCCCAGGAGGACAGATGGGTATTGAGAGTGGGCCCATCACCTCTGGGGGTCCCGGAAGCAGCCGGATGAGACTCGCCCACCACACTAGACACCACCTTCGCTATCCGGATGCTGACCATGAGGCCCCTTAGGGGACTTAGTCCACACGGTCCATCAAAGTAGTCGAAACAGTTTTGTCCTTTAATGCACTGCATTCTACGATGTGCAGGAAAGTTTGGCGGGAGGGAGAGATAGAGAAGAGAGAAAAGACATACAGAACCCGCCAAGTAGTTGGAAGTGTGGGAGGGGGAGGGAGGTGGGGACATTGGTGATGGGAGATGGGTTCAGGTGGAGGGATGGGTGTTGGAACAATGTAGAACCAAAACTCTACATGAGCATCTTGCAATTGTATGTCTAAAAGTGGTGTAATAAAATTTGGGGAAAGAAAAAAAAATAAAATAATAAAAAGGAAAAAATAGATATATAGGGGGCCGGAGTGATAGCCCAGCGGGTAGAACGTTTGCCTTGCATGCTGCCGGCATATGCCGGCCCAGGTTTGATCCCGGCATTCCATATGGTCCCCGAGCAACGCCAGGAGTAATCCCTGAGCACAGAGCCAGGAGTAACCCCTGAACATCGCGGGGGTGTGACCCAAAAAGCAAAAAAAAAATAGATATATATATACATATATTTATTAAATATATGTAATTTCTCTCAAAATGGCCTACTAAGACCAATTTTTTAATAAGCAAAATTTTGAGGAATTATGGACTTGTATTTTTAGATGTTATATAGTACTGATGCACTGACATTAAAATTCTGTCCTGAGGTACCAGTAGTTACTGGCACTGGGGCTGGGATGATAACACAGGACTTAAGGCACATACTTTAAATAGTGGACTCTAGTTCTATTCACTGCACTACATATGGTCTCCCAAGTACTGTTGGAAGCATCCCTGAGCAGAGTCAGGAGCCTGAGCATAGCTGGGTGTGTCCTCAAAACTAAGCAAACCAACAAAAAGTTCCAATTGCTGATTGGAAATTTGTAAAGTTGTATTTGACTGGGAGTTTTCTTCTGCCTGAATTGTACAAATCAGTCCTGGCAGGATTAACGAAGAGTCATATAATTTGTTAAGCAATGGGAGAAGGACACTGATGGCAGAAAAAACACTTAGGCACTTACTACCTTGCTCTTATGAAGTTCCTAGCTTGCCTGTCCTTGCTGACAGCATCATAACTATATTCAGAGCACTGATGCACTGAACCCAATCACTCAACTTCATGCTCCCTTACAACTTCGTCTTACAACTCCCTCAGGGTAGTTCTGACCAATAATAAATATGAGATAGAAGTTCCCCAAGGACAGTATTATTAGCAAACAATTTTTCATGAGCTCTCAGATTTCTACAAAATTTTTAGTAGGGGGAGGTAGTGACTTTGTTCAGATAAAGAACCTAGGACCCTGAAAGAGAGACTTACTATACTAGCCCAAGATTGCATCATTTCAGACTTCTTATCATACAAGAAAAATGTATCCCAACATGTTTGTCAGCATAAATTGTTGTTGCTAAGCAAATGTATCTGTAGAGTTTGTGACAAACATGGGAGGCATGGCAATACTAAGTGATTGTGTCAAACATGCAACCTAGGGCTAGTAAGTATGCTACTTTTGCCTTTTTGGGGGGAGAAGGCTGGAGTCATACCTGGTGCTACTCGGGCATACTCCTGGCTCTGCACTCAGGAATTACTCCTGGTCGACTCAGAGAACCAGAGGAGTGCTGAAGATCAAACTCCAAGTCAGCCACATGCAAGGCAAGCACCTTACCAGCTGTACAATCTCTCCAGACCCCCTTCTTTTAATTTTTTGATACTGATAGTACTTTTCAATACTTCAACATTATTGCACATCTCTCTTTGTTTGGGTATCGGAATTAGACCCCATGGTGCTCAAGGACTACTCCCAGCTCACTACTCTGACGTTGTTCTGGCGGTACTCAGGGGACCATGCTGGGAATCAGACCTGGGGCTTCTGCAAGCAAAGCATGTGCTCTAGGCTGTTGAAAGGCCTCTGACCTTTACACCTCTCTCTATGATATAACTAGACCTTTTGGGAAAGACGTGTAAAAATCAATTAAGGAAGTACAATTTGCTCTTGGGTCAAATTTGTCACTGAACTTTTATGAGTAATCCTTTAAGTTATTATTCCTCTTTCTACAAACTGACCACATACTGTGAAACTTCTTTGGTCAGCAATGTGTATCCAGCACCCAGAACGATGGCCGGCTCATGAAAGGCCCTCAAATACTTAATGACCGAATGTTCAGGAAAGAGCACTTTGTCTAATGTGTTGATCATGTGTCCCCAATAGTGATATTTAACTTCAATATATTAGGTCTGCAGTCAAATGCTCTGCCATTGAGCTACAAGAGTATTCCACCCTCACGGCAGAGTCTGGCAACTAACCGTGTCATATTTGATATGCCAAATACCAGTAACAATTATAGACATCATTCCCATGACCTGATGGAATGATTTGAGGCTCTTTATGTTCCTGGAGCTAGAAGATGCCCTTGGGCTACACTAGCATGTAACAGGATGTATGGAGATGTTACTGCTGCCCGCTCGAGCAAATCAATGATCAATGGGAAGACAAGTGATACAAGTGATATTAGGTCTGAAATTTGACTACAGTAAATAATTTCAGAAAAATCTACAATCTAGAGGGACAAGAGATATACAGCAGGAAAGGTATTTGCCTTGCAAGCTGCCCACATGGATTTTATCCCTGTCACGCCATAAGGTCCCCTGAGCCCTGTTAAGAGTGACCCCTGAGCTTAGAGCCAGGAGGAAGCCCTGTGCATAGCTGAGTGTGGTCCAGAAAAAAAGAAAGAAAAGTAAAGAAAAAAGAAAAGTCAACAGTTCAGCCTTAAGAAGCAACTTCTTATTTTTATTACTAATAACTATGAAATGTATGACTGAACAATGGAATCAGATGAATCTTCTCAATCTCAAAGACCCAATCAATTGAACACCAGAAGTATTAATCATTATCAGTGATCAAAATATCTTTAAGTTTCACAGACAAGAATTATTTTCAGAAAAAATGGACAAAATGTAAAACATAGCAAGAAGACAAATGAGCTAATATACAAGAGTGATTCCTGGTCACAGAGCCAGGCTGGATGTGGCCCAAAATCAGGGAAAAAAAGAAGAAAGTGTTCACAGTAAGATGAGTTACACTTCTAGTATTCTTTTCAGAACACATTGTGACTCCTGGGTTCTGTTCAAAACATGAAGTATGTGAAGTAACCTGTGTGTACTTAACATAACACCTGTTTCAACAATCTTCTAAAACCACAATGAACTACCACTTCATATCCTTTAAGATTGTTTTAATTGTGGAAACATTGATTTATAACTTGATGTAACTTGCAGGTATACAATAATAGAATTCTCCATCTATATGTGATTGAATGGAACCACTACCAAAAACCTGACTTCTAAATAACACTATACAATTGACCTCCATTCCTCTGTTTAATCCACTTTCCCTTTGGTAACCACCAATCTATTCTCTGTATAGAGAGATTATTTTAGTTCGGCTATATTTTTTAATATTCCATGAAGAAATATGATCACAGAATACTTATCTTTCTTCACCCAATAAATTTCATCCGGCATAATAAAGATAGCTATGATTTTTTAATCATTTTGTTTAGATTTTACATATTTTGATTTTTTTTTTTTTTGCTTTTTGGGTCACACCCGGAGATGCTCAGGGGTTACTCCTGGCTCTGCACTCAGAAATTACTCCTGGCGGTGCTCAGGGGACCATATGGGATGCCGGGGATCGAACCCAGGCCGGCATGGGCCGGCCGTGCAAAGCAAACGCCCTACCCGCTGGGCTATCGCTCCGGCCCCACATATTTTGATTTTGATTTATTCTGTTAGTCTGATTTATAGTCTGGGACTATACTCAGTGATGCTTAGGAGTGGCTCCTAGAAGTGCCAGGGATCCAGCTTTGGCGTCCTGCATGCAAAGCCTGTGCTCAGTCATTGAGCTATATCTCTGACTGTTTTTTCAAAAATGGAATAGCATATGGTGTCAAAGCACAAATCCTCATGTGCTGCTGATGAGACTAAAATGTTACAACCATTATAGAAACTGTTGTGATTCCAGAGCAGTTAAACTGAGACTTGGTCTCATTTCTGTTACTCCTGAACAGAAATGTGTACACCAATATACACCACAGTACTATTTACAATGGTTAAAGATGGAAACAGTCCCGCTGCCCATCAACAAAGAGATAACAAAAATGTTTCATGTGCATGGGACAGAATAGTATTCAGCTATAGAAAGGAAGTTCTGATACATGTGACAACATGGATAACTTTTGAATACACATTAAATGAATAAACAGGCCCCTGAGGAACTAATGTTGTATGAGTGCATTTAATGAGGTTCTGAGAGCAAGCAAACAGAAAGTATAGGGGTGCGTAGAGATAGTACAGCAGGGAGGGTGCTTACATTGACTGCAGCTGACCCAGGTTATATCTCTTGCACCACATATGATCCCCAAACTCTGCCAGGAGTAACCCCTGAGATAGGAATAAACTCTGAGCACCACTAGGTATGACCCCAAACCCCCAAAAAATTAATAGGAAGTAGAGTGACAGTTCACAGAGACCAGGAGGTGGGCAATTGGAAGTTACTGCATGTTTGGCTTACAATTTCCATTTAGGATGGGAAAAAATTATAGAAATGGAAAGTGGTGACAGTTTACAAGCATACTTATGCCACTGAACATTTAAACATGATGGAGATGAGGGTATTTATGATATATGCATTTCAATACCACAATTGAAAATCTATGAAACAGAATAAACAAACCCAAAAAGTGGGGGGTTTGTGTTTCAGTAAATCAGATAAAATAGATCTTTACATTTTGGTTGTGGTTGTTCTGTGTGTGTGTGTGTGTGTGTGTGTGTGTGTGGTGGGGCCTGGGAGGGGGGTGCAGTTTGTCACCAATTTCTTGAAGCAGAGGAAGGTGCTCAGGACATTGCTGAAGTCATTCAGGCTGTGGATCTGAGTGTCCGTGGGCCTCAGGAGAGCCTACATTCTCAGAAGATTCCTGTTTCAACAATCAGTCCATGTCTTCAACTCCCAGGGATGTATCTCCTTAGCTCTTCCCCATCCCCACATCATATCATACGTTTGTAGAAATACTATATTTAGGATTCCTTCCACTCCTATCATCTGCTTATTTTCCTTCCTGCATGTATTTCAATACTGTAGCATGCAGATTTCTGATTCTGCAGTTAAAATAGTCTGTGCATTAGTTATCACTTCCTTGTGACCCAATTTATACACAATTACTCATTCTGGCATTGAAAGTTCACACACAAAAAAATTCCTTGGACAAAACTATCTGTGAGGGACAAAAATGAAGGGCAAAGGTTTTGAGTGACTGTTTATTGGCAGCCCTTGAAGGAAGCCAGGAGTGGGCATCACAATCCATCCTGAGAGCTCTGACCTCAATCACTGGCTAAGAGTGTCCTCCATCATTCCACAGTCACAAGCCCCACAGCTCCCTCTTGCCGGCTCTCCTTTCCTTCCTGAGGACATGAGAGTGATCCACTACACACCTCAGTCTGAGTACCGGGTGATGGTGCATGGGTCCTGGCAGCAAGGCTGTGGCGCCTCAGGCACATACTCTGCGATGGAATACAGATTCCAGGGCTCTCGGGTCTGCACTTGCCCCAGTTTGCCAGGGAATCCTGACAACACACTATATGAAATGCTGTTGCCTGCACATGGAATATCTTCTGGGCATCACTGAAATAGACACACACACACACACACACACACACACACACACACACACACACAACTAAAATACAGAGCAAGGAGAGTTGCCAGGTTTAGAGCTGGACCGCTCTTCTCTCCAATAGCTGGGGTGCTGGCTTCATGGAAACTGGGCTTCTGAAGGAAAGGTGAAACTGGACAGTGGGAGACCCACAGGACTGCCACTGGCTGCCACTCACTGCTGGAGTTGAGCGTGAGGCTTCTGGTCACATTTCCCCAATCAAGAACCTTTGGAGCACTTGGTGGAGAGGATATCCGAGGACTGGGAGTAAATTCATTTTATTTATTTTTTTATTTAATTTTATTTTTTCTCCTTTTTATTGAAACACCATGATTTACAAAGTAAAAAAGGTTTTCGTAATACTGCTGATATTTTCATACCTCAACACCACTCCCACCAACACCAGAGTGTTTTCCCACCACCAAAGACCCTCTTTTCCCACCCACCCCAATCTCCATGCTTGCTCCATCAGCTGGCATTGATTGTATTGACCATTAAAAAGCACATATATGGCAATGTTATTGATGAATCCATTTTATTCCCTATTATTGGTTATGGGATATCTGGTCAAATTCTGTTCCTGAATGTACTTTCTGAGTTTCTAAAACTTCGATTGTTTCCACTAGTTCGATGTACTGCATGGCCACAGTGGCTGCGCAACTTGAGGAGAGCCGAATGGCAGCTCTCTCCCGTGTGTCTGAGTCTCTGCATGATTGTCGACACCCCTGAGGTCAATTCATGGGCAGGTCCGCCAGCCCCAGACGGGACAGAGAGGGGAAGAGGGACCCCAGCTCCATCTCCATGCACTCCCAGTGATTTTCACCTCCGAGGACTGCCTACCTGAGTTTGAACTTGGCTGCTCTGTTGTGTGGGGCTTTAGTGAGCTGAGCTTGAGATCAGTTTCTCTTGGGTGGGGCTCTGGTGAGCTGGGCAGTCTGGACCTTGGAAACGGCAGCAATTATGGAGAGCAAGACTCCTCTGACTGCTTCTAAGGCCCTACTGAGGTGATGGTCTGGGATTAAAACCCATCTTCTCTCCTGGGTGCCTTATGGTCAGCTGAGCTAGGGGAGAGCTTGGAGGCAGCTCTCCTCCATGTGTCTGAGTCTTGCATGATGGTTGATAGCCCTGGATGGGACAGAGAGGGGAAGGGGGACCCCAGCTCCATCTCCATGAACACCAGGTGATTTTCACCTCCAAGAACTGCCTTGGCTGCTCTGTTGTATGGGGCTCTGGTGAGCCAGGCTTAAGATCATCTTCTCTCTTGGGTAGGACTCTGATAGTATACTTATTTTAGAGAGTATATGGGTGGATGGTGCCTTCTCCTGGGCCCCTTCCTACACTGAACTCCAGCTCCAGACTGACCTTCCTGCTGAGGGTCCTCACTTCCCCACCTTCATGCAATAAGTGAGGGTGGTGTGCTTTGCAGATGTGGTGCCAGAATTCAATGAGTTAAGGCATGTAAAACAAAATCCACAGGAAATTTGATGCCCAAGAGCTCATGTTGTTCTATATTTTGCTTAAGATAAAGTTTTGCAAGTCTAGTTTCTAGAACACGGAACTGGAAATGGTATAGAAATTACTTGTGCCATGGAGCTGGAGCTGGGGCCCCTTCCCCACCTCGGTCCCCTCCAGAAGGCCATATGGGCCCACCTACGAACTGCTTCTGGTGCTGTCAACCTTGATTCAGAGATACACACACAGCAGAGCTGCTGCTGGCACTCCGGTGCTAGGCTATGAGGTGTCCTGGATGGGGGGCAGGTTCTAGTCCCTGCCCACCACCCCAAGTAGAGCCTCAGAAGCCAGAAAAACCTCACACACCACAATTGCAGCTATTTTCAAGGTCCCAACTCCACATCTCATCAAAGCCCCACCCAAGAGAGAAGCAATTTCAAGCTCAGGTATGCGGGTTGTAGCGGCTAAACACACAAGGCTTCTGTGGAGCTGGAGCTGAGACCCCTTCCCCACGTCAGCCCCTCCTGAGGGCCTGGTGGGCCTGCCTAAGAATTGCTTCTGGTGCTGTAGGCCGTAATCCAGAGGCGCAGACACAGGGCAGAGCTGCTGCCAACTCTCCGCATGGCACAAGGCCACTTTGCGGCTGCATGATATCTCAAAACCAGGGATACTGATGTACCAAGTATTCCGTCACATTTTATAGAATTAAGTATGGGCATACAATCACAAGTGTATGGGCACGATACGTGATCTATGGGGAACATATCAATAATTTCTTAAACAGTGGGGGCTCAAATGGCACAATGGATATTTAATAATCTCCATTGAACTTCAAAGTTCAGTGTCATCTGGCATTGAACTTTCAATGCCAGAACAAATTTAATATTCTCCATTGACTTTCGTCTAAGAATATATTCATAGACCATATTTAGAGAACTAGCTCCAACAAGCAATATAAAATAGATTATTCACTGTATGCTTAGGACAGGCTCAAACAGAGGTTGAGGAAAAATTGAAATAAGTGTTGTCCATAGGTGCAGTGGTGGTGGGTTTGGGGTTGACTAGTAGAAACCCACTATGTTCTAGAAACTCAGAAAGTGAATGCAAAACAGAAACCGGCCAGATTCACACATAACAATCCAGAAAAAAAGTCATGACTTTATCAATACCCTTCCCATATATGGGCAAATGGTCAATATAATTAGTGGTGGTTAAGGGGAGTAGAGGTGGGACTGGGGGGTGGGTGAGTAATGAAGGCCTTTGGTGGTGGTGGGAGCACACTGGTGGTGGGACTGGTGTTGAACAACGAATCTAACAACTGTATTGTGAAAAATTTTGTACTTTGTAAATCACAGTGGTTTTTTTTTTTTGGCTTTTTTTGGGCCACACCCGGCAATGCTGAGGGGTTTCTCCTGGCTCTGCACTCAGGAATTACTCTCTAGCGGTACTCAGGGGACTATATGAGATGCTGGGGATAGAACCCGGGCCGGCATGGGCCAACCGTGTGCAAGGCAAACGCCCTACACACTGGGCTATCGCCCCGGCCCCCACAGTGTTAAATAAAAGGGAATTTTTTAAATAAATAAATAAAAATAAATTGCATGTCCAACTTCTGAATGTATGGAATTGTCTAAATCCGGCTGCTAGAGATCAGGGGTTTGTGCATATCTATGACACTGTATTTATGAGAACCTACACCATCATTGTAGCAAATCTCATTCTGCAATGGAGGATGTGTTCTCTAGGTCCTTCCTTTGTTGAATTGGTAAATGCACACACTGTATTCCTCCTCCATCTCCTCCCATGTCCTTTCTTACCTTCCCAACACATAAACACACACACACAAATACACACACACACAAACACACCCCAGTTTATTTCCCTGCCTGAAAAATCCACTGAATTAACACATTTTTCCTTAGGAGACTCTTTAAAATGCAAATATATTTCCTCAGGAAAAGAACCACATTCATCTCCTGGATCTCACCAAAACTCCGCTCCCAGGTTATGGATCCCAACATCTGACTAATAACACCTGTCCTGGCATAAGGTGTTACTACTATCTGGAGCAGGACTCTCATCCCAGAAGGGCAAACCAAGAATAAGGGATGACCATGGAATTGCTAAGAGCTAGAACACATCAAAACACATCAGGTGTGGGACGGAGCGATAGCATGCATTTGCCTTGCATGCGGCTGACCCGGTTTGATCCTTAGCATCCCATATGGTCCCCGAATACCACCAGGAGTAATTCCTGGCAAAGAGCCAGGAGTAACCCCTGAGCATCGCCGGGTGTTACCCAAAAAGAAAATTAAAAAATAAAATTAATTAAAAATATCAGGTGCTCAGGATAAGGAGACCAGTAGCCAAAACCTTGGGCAGGTTTCCAGAGCCCTTGTGGGAAATAGCTTCCTTGCTGTCTGAGAGTCTTGTGTTCAGTCTGGAAATAGAGAGAGGCACTGGGTCTTCAGATTTCTCCTGCACAGTGAAAGACTAGGGACTGTAAAAGAGAGACCCTTAGCAGGGATATGCCTGTGGACACATGCTTATTCTTGGCATGCATTTTGTGGCAGAAGGTGAGGGTTTGCATAAGGGAGTTTCAAACTGCCGGTAAATAAATCACTCTGAGAGCAATTTTAAGATCTGAGTAGATACCACAAACAGTTTGGGATGATTCATTCAAGTGTTTCTATATGAAAACTTTCCTTTCCTGATGATCTGATTTCACAGTTATATCACTTTGGACTACAGGGTTGGAACTCCCTTGTATAAACCATAAACTTCTGTCTTACATTCTCACCATTACGTTTTTATTTCATAGTTGAAATGTGCTTTTTCAGAGAAATGATATGAGACATTAACATTTCTGAAATGCAAATTGCTCACTTGTATTTTCCCAAATTGTCTTACTTCCAATTTGAAGTAGACACACTTTTTTTAATAAAAACAATTTTCCAGCATTTATTGTCATCTGGTAACAACATAACAGTGGTCCAAACAATTAGAATAAATGTTTTAAAAACTATTTTGCCCTAGGAAACACCAAAAAAAAAAGAAACTGCAGCACCTTTTCAACTATTTCTCACTTCGCCCATCATTTCCAGTTGGAGACAACCTAGAGCAGAGTAATATTATCTCCTTTTAGCATGATCTGACCCAGTTGTTTCCTTGACTTTGTTTTTGAGTGAATCTCTTCTGCATCATCTAACACCGGGCTCATATACTCATCAAAACCAATGGCGCCGCCTCTCTATCTACATAATCACTTGCTCGTAAGCCACACCTGAATCCAGGATCTGTTTTGCAAATATCTGAAGATAAGGTTGATGAGCTGCACCATCACCTTCTGCATTTTCTGACCCTGGCTCCTGGATGTCATGGTGGAAGTTCACAAAAGACCAAACAGCTTCCGCACACTGGCTCAGGCAACTTCTGGAACAATGACACATTTTTTTTTCTCTGAAGATCAGAGTAGTGGCTGTCCAACTGAAGATCTAAACTTCAAGTTTTCAGAAGCAAAGAGATTTCCAGCTCTAGAAGACAGGGGTGTGGTCAGAGAGAGGAAGCTAACTCGTCGACAGGCACAAGGGCCCCTACTGTCTCACATGTATTGTAACCGAAGGTACAGATTACCGGAGAGAGAAGGGAAGGGGTTGACCAGGCTGTAACCCTCCTGCAGACACTCCTCCAAGCTTACTGTCAACCCAAACTACTCTAACCAACTTCTGCAAGTTTGAACCATTGCTAACAAGTTCATCTTCTTTATTTTCCTAAAGTACCATTGCAGTATGACATTGAATAAGTTTCAAGTTTGTATCATTATAAATCAACCTCTATATATACATTAAGTTCCCACTAAAGTCCAGTTCTATCCTTCACCATATGACTGATGCCTTTTTACATCAGGGATCCACTCTCTCCCTCCTTTCCAGAGATTTGGTCTTACAACTGAAAGCTTATTTTTGTTTCATTTAGCTTATACCTTTATTTTACTTTATTTCCTTTGCTGCTGCTATTGCTGTTTAATAGGGGCCACGCCTGCTCATGCTCTGAGGTCACCAGGGCTACACTCTGTGGTGTTCAGGATCAAAATCAGGGCCCCACACATGCCAGACATATGCTTTGCCACTGATCTTTCTCGTTGGATCCTGTTCTGTTTCTCTGAAACAAATAGGAAAGACAAGCTGTACACCAATGAATTCACTCGGTGTACCATAGGAAAGAGAGAAGTTGTACATCAACAAATCCATCTTGAAGTCGACACCAACAAAGATCTTCCTCAGGAGAGGTTGAGGGAGGGACAAATATCAATAGCTTGTCAACTGATCAGGCCTATGAAGCTTCCACAGGCTCAGTATATGGAAACTTCGACCCAGAGTCCAGCGCCCCATGCTGCAAGAACGTGTCTCATCCAAACATTTGTCTGGAGCTGAAGGGAGCGGCAAGACTCTATGCCAGCAAAGGTGTGACATCACAGGAGAGTGAGCAGCCGGTGGCCAAGAAAGCTGTAGAGCGCCAAGGTCTGCTCTCCTCACTCTCTTGCCTTTTCTATGCCCTTTTCACCTTTTCCTGTAAAAGCTGCTGTTGATCTGGAAGACGGACCCAAACTTTGGAGAAGCCTGCTGCTTCTGGGCCTCTCTGCCTTCTCTCTCTGAAAAGGACACACCAAGGAGTTGCTAGGCTTTTTGTTTTCCAGACAGAGACTTCAATCCCATTTGTGCAGTGATAGAAAGCCTTTCTTGGGGGGCGAGCGATAGCACAGCGGGTAGGGCATTTGCCTTGCACGTGGCCGACCCGGGTTCAATCCCCGCATCCCATATGGTCCCCCGAGCACCGCCAGGAATAATTCCTGAGTGCAGAGCCAGGAGTAACCTCTGAGCATTGCCTGGTGTGACCCAAAAAAAAAAAAAGAAAGCCTTTCTTGACCCTCCTAATATCTCTGAGAAAGGAAAGCTGACCTCTGGCCAGGTAAGCCTTACAGTAGAGAGAAATGGGCGGGCACGGGGAACTCAACACAGGGGCTGGTGGCAGGGTGATGGGGTGGTGCCTCTGCTTATAAATAGAGAAGGTGAGGGACTGTTGGCAGAGAGAGAGGCCGCTGCAGCAAGGGGGTGCCTTGCTCGACCCTGTTCTGTGTCCACGTCTCTACTCTTCCTCGGGCCGCTAATTTACTCCGTTAACTCCAATTTGCATCAATGATGGGTTTTCCCAGGTCAGCTCCTGGGGGTCCAGACTCAGGCGTCTAACCTCCAAACCGACACCCCACAGGCACCTCAAACCCAGCCCTTAGTAAGCGCTTCACCTTTCCAGATAAGTACATTCGCCATGGGGAGTTCCTGATCTCAGTCAACAGGAGGGCTCCCCAGCCACCTAACTTCCTCTAGAACTTGTGTCCTCCCTAACCACCCAAGGGAGGGCAGGTGTGGTTTCCTCAGAGTGGCCTGGCCACCTTCTCACTAGCTCTGGTCTTTTCCTCCTCAAAGTCAGCCAGAGTGATTTTTCTTTTTATTTCTTTTTTTTAATTCTTTGGGAGGGAGGGAGGCCACGCCCAGCTGTGCTCAGTGATCACTCTTGGAGGGGTTGGAGAATCATATGGGGGTGCCAGGAATTGAACCCATGGTCAGCTGTGTGCAAGATAAACTGCGGTCTTATCTCTCCAGCCCTAACCAGGGTGATTTTTTTTTTCCAACAAGAAAACCTGACCCCTATTTCAACTCCCTCTGGCCCCACTTCTTGACAATATATCCAAGACTGAACTTGGCACTGAGGGGTTCCCAATTCTATTTAGGGATTTAACTTTTTTCAGAAATTACATTAGAAGCTATTTTATTTTTTTTTTTTATTTTTTATTATACCACAGTGAAACATACAATTACAAAGGTGTTCATAATTGGTTCTTGGTAATACAGTATACCAGCACCCATCCCTCCACCAGTGCCCCATTACCACCACCAATGTACCCCCCCCCCTCCTGCCCACCCCCATGCTGCCTTAATAGCAGGTACCCCAATTTCCTCTCTTTCTCTCTCTGTCTCTCTCTGCCTCTGCATAGAAGCTATTTTAAACCAGCAAACAGGCATCAAGAATAAAAGTACAGGGCCGGAGCGATAGCCCAGCGGGTAGGGCGTTTGCCTTGCACGCGGCCGGCCTATGCCGGCCCGGGTTCGATCCCGGCATCCCATATGGTCCCCTGAGCACCGCCAGGAGTAATTCCTGAGTGCAGAGCCAGGACTAACCCCTGAGCATCGCCAGGTGTGACCCAAAAAGCAAAAAAAAAAAAAAGAATAAAAGTACAGGCATGGATCCATTTCCTTACGTTAGGGATAAAACCTTACTCTAAATCAGCTAAAGCTGGGCCGGAGCGATAGCACAGCTGGTAGGGTGGCATAGCTGACTTGCATACAGCCAACCTGGGTTCGATCCTCAGAATCCCATATGGTCCCCGAGCTCTGCCGGGAATAATTCCTGAATGCAGAGCCAGGAGTAACCCCTAATAATCGCCAAATGTGGCCCAAAAAAGAAAAAAAAAATAGTTAAAGCTCCCTGGAAGACCCACATACCTATTCTCCCAAAGAGGGCATTGGTGCTCTGTGCTTGTCTTACCCCTGCTATTTGTTTGCAGTTTTACTTAACAGGGCTTCTGTATCTCATTATGACTAGTTACTGTTTGTTGAGGTTCTCTTGGGGGAAGAGTGAATGCAGGTGATGCTGTGAGATCACTTGAACAGAGTGATACCACAGCATCACTTAAACAGAGTGGTCCCTTACATCTCTCCAACATGGCACCTGGGGCTAGGGGTACTGACTGTCACAGTTTTCTGAGTCGCTCAGGAGGGCAAAGACAATGTTTGAATCCATACTGTATCGGCACAACCCTCATTTCTGCTGCAGGGGTGACTGGGCACGTCTAGCCTGCTTTCTCAGCTTCCTGTGGGCTCTATGATTCTCCTAGGTAGAATTCTCTGTCTGCTCAGCATCCCTGGCACTCTGTCTCCAGTTCTCTGCCCAGATCTCCTAGAGCCCAACCTTTGCCGTGAGCCGATTTTTATTCCTCACCCCTGTGCGTCCCAGGGCAGCCTCTCTGACTTGCCTCTCAGCCATCTCCCACACAATGTGAGGACCTCTGGGTGCTTTCCATGCCCAAGGAAGCTGACAGTGATCCAGAGAAGCCGCATTCTTGTCTTGCCTCTGCCTAATCATACAACTCTGTTTTACTCTGATGGGTCAGGGCTGTCCAAGAGGCAGCCTCCTTTCAAATTCCAAAGATGAAGCAGGGCAAAGCCCCATCATCCCCTGTTCAGGTCTGCTGTTCTCATCAACCTACCTGACAAGCACACAAGGTTTGCCTCCAGCTGCACCCTTCTTGCCTCTATGGAAGGCAGTCACCAAAGACAATCACAGTGAAATTTTCTGTCCCTGTGCAAGCATCTGCTCCTCCCATTAAGAAGTTGCTTCCCTTTCCCTGTCCCAGGGAAGGCCTGATTTCTGATTTGCTTTGCTTTGATCAGCAGCGTATAATGGAAATGATATTCTGGTACTTCTGAGCCCAGACCTTATACGCACTGGCAGCTTCCTCTTCCTTTTGATTAAAACCAACCACCATCTAAGAGTCTATCTACCCTGAGATCATTGCACTTTAAGAAAGTCCTATCTGTCAACACAAAGAAGCAAAGAGAGAGAGACAGAGACAGAAAGAAAGGCCAGCCTGCCCCAGCTATTCCATTTTATCACAGCTGAGGTACTAAATATGGGTATCAAAAGTTTTCTTGGGTGTTTATCCCCTTTAGAGAAATGATGGACTGTTGTCCGCTTCTGCCACTACATCTTGTGGTTTTGGGACAACACAGCCAGAGGCAACATCTCTGCAGCTTCATTCCCCATACTACCGGCCTGTTGTTTTATACTTAACAACTCACACCAGCTTGCGTCCCCGCATGTCACACTTCCACATCTTTAGTCAAACCCTTTTCTGCCCTCTCTTTTGATTGACTCTCTCCTGTTTCACTTGTGTCTCATCTTCTTTCCCCCCTCTGCCAAACACCCATATATAGCATAGACAAAACATTATCTTAGCTCTGAGGAAATTATATTGTGATTGTATCTTGAATCCAGACTTTTCAGCCATGAAGAATCACTTTATATGGAAAAGAGAACTTTTCCGTGAATTCCTGATGTTCAGCTTGCCTGATGTTAGTGAGGAGTTGCATTCCATTTGTAACTAAAACCTAATTCACAGGATTAAATAAGGAATGGTTCTTTTTCCCCTACATAACAAGTATGAAGGAAGGCCTTCCAAGAGCAGATGTGTTGGTCTGCAATGTCCATAATATCCACTTTTCTCCTAACTGTCCTCCCCAAAGGGTGTCTTGGAACTCTGCCTCTTGTCAATGTTCCAGACAGAGAGAAGGAAAGAGGAAGATAGGCTATTGCCTGTGTCAGGAGAACTACCATGGAAGTCACCAGAAGACTTCCTTTTAAGAGTGTCCAGCCAGAACTGTATCACCTAGCCTTCCCTAGCTGCAGAGAGACCAGTGAAATAAGGTTAGACCTATCTCCTAGAGTTGATGAAATTAAGAGAGAATGTAGGGCAAAAATGTTGTTCTTGGCATCAAGAGGATGGTAATTCCCTCAATAATAATCTTCAGTCACTTCCTGATATGGACTCAATTCTCAAACACCCAAGCGTTTTCCCCCAAAGGAGCAGAAAATTAGTTGGTTCCAGGCAACTGTCCCATTCTCTGAATACAGTTCTTCTGCATTAAATTTGCTTCTGATGACTAAAGAGTCTCTTTTCAAGAGCCTATTCAATGGTTGATAAATCCAAACAGGATCATCATTATGACTTTTCACTTAGAATGTGCGACCCAGAAAAAAAACAAAACTTGGAGGGGACACAGAAGGCAAATGAGCTGTTTTCATTGCTCTGTAGCCACGGTGCCACATATTTCATTTCTGATTCATGGAAAAATTTTCCAGCACACAGGAGTCAGCTATGTTGGTGAGAGGCCTCAGACCAAGGGGCTTAGAAATAAAGTCTACAATGTCTTGTGCTTGGGGCCCGCGATGCTGATCTGGAAAATGTCAGCAACAGAAGGACTAATTTTGCTAAGAAACTTCCATGTGACTCTGTGATTTCCCCACACACACCCTCTCTCATTTCTTTGTTTAAGAAGATAATTTAAAGCATTTTAGTATCAGTGGGAGGTTTTTTTTTTTCATTTGAAGGGGAAAGCATTATATGGCTTAGTAACAGTGAATTGAGTGATTGGTATAAGTAAAAAGGTCCAAGCCCAATAATAGAATATCAGGTACGACAGAACAGGGTGCTCAGGAATCTCTCTTTCCCAGGTTCCCCTCTACAGTAACCAAACAGTTCTGAGTATTTCCTAAATAACAACTCATCAGTTGAACAACCCTTGCAATGAGTATGTCTTCTCCCCACAGTATCCAGAAAAAGAACTCCATCACTGACCAAATGGGTCTCTTTCCACTGCTGACCCAACCCAATGACTGGGCTGAGGAAACTAGCTCTTATTGGTTAGTCTGGGTCATCTGCTCAAACTAGAGCGGGGGCTGGTCAGTCCCATTCAAAGTATTTAGGCAGAGTTGGTTCTCCAAAGAAGAGTTGAAGAGCACTTGTCAGCAGAATGCTATGATAACACCAAGCCTCAGAAAAGCTCCAGTGTTCTATACAGATTCAGAATCATTTACACATCATCGAATTTTAATATCATAATACCAGCAATACTCTATTCCATCTGTCAAAAAGCCTACTCATTTTCTAGGCTCATTTCAAATGTCACCACAAACAAATCTCACTAATGAGATTAATTTTCCATCAGCACTTTGTTTATTTTTCTCTCATAGTGTGTATTTTATCTTGCAATGGATTATGATGACTTACAAACCCATTTGGCACCACTCTGCTTTGGAAGAAACTGAAGATAGAGCCAGACTAGGTCATGAATCATTGAAAGGAGGGAGGTAAGGGCTTCTGACCGGATGTGGCCAGGCCATGGAATGAAAGGAATGTGGGATTATGACAAGGCAACACACCCATAGTGCAAAGTTGGATTTTAGATGTCAAACTGGCCTAACCTGAGGTAAAGCAGGGAAGAGAATCAAATCCTAAAATGGTCTTAATCTTGGAAATCTTGTGATTTGGTGAATTAGAGAGATGTGAGATGTTTTCTCCCTTCCATAAACAAAGATGCAAACACTTCAGAAGCCCCTGTCACCCTCCTCAAGTCTAGCAGCTGATTAATAAGTTCAGAACCTGGGCCAGAGCGATAGCCCAGCGGGTAGGGCGTTTGCCTTGACTTGGCCGGCCTGTGCCGGCCTGGGTTCGATCCCGGCATCCCATATGGTCCCCCGAGCACCGCCAGGAGTAATTCCTGAGTGCGGAGCCAGGAGTAACCCCTGAGCATTGCCGGGCGTGACCCAAAAAAGCAAAAAAATAAATAAATAAATAAATAAATAAATAAATAAATAAATAAATAAATAAATAAGTTCAGAACCTTTCCATACTGTTCCCAGTTTTTACAAGTCTTCTGTTTCCTCTCCTGTCCCTGGTAGCTTCATTCCAGGCACACTTCTTTGGGGGGAGAAGGAACTGGCAGACCAAGATCCTTCTAGCATCACCAAGGCTTGCAGGCATCTGCAGGTTCCCCTTGAATGTTTCCTGTTCAACTCAACAGCTTTTAATTATGTGAACTAATATTTGCTCGCTATTAAAGCATGCCTACCTTCATAAAAGGCAAACTCAAAAAAGACTGGAATTAGGTCAGTCCAGAAAACATCTGAACCTTTTGTGCAAATGTGCTCAGGTTTCCCCAGCACCTGAGTATTCACTTACTGCTCTGTATCCTTCTGGGTATTCTGCTTTGTGGTCTTCTAACTCCTTGGACTTCTCGTTTGGAATAGCTGAAAGTCCTAACTTTTGTATTTCCACTACTTCTGGTTTAAGCAAGAATTAATATCTCCTAGAGGCTCTTCATCTTTCTGTGATGAAAGAGACTCTACTCCCAAGTAAAGACTGTTAATGATCCTGATGAAGCCATAGTGGTGTTGCCTATTCCATGAACTTTTCTTTTTTTTTTTCTTTCGCTTTTGGGTCACACCCAGCAATGCTCAGGAGTTACTCCTGGCTCTGCACTCAGGAAATACTCCTGGCAGTGCTCAGGGGACCATATGGGATGCTGGGGACCAAACCTGGGTTGACCATGTGCAAGGCAAATGCCCTACCCACTGTGCTATCTCTCTGACCCCTCCATGAACTTTTCTTTTCTTTCCCTTCTTTCTTTCTTTCTTTCTTTCTTTCTTTCTTTTCTTTTTCTTTCTTTCTTTCTTTCTCTCTTTCTTTCTCTCATTCTTTCTCTCATTCTTCCCCTCTTCCTTTCCTTCTTTCTCTCTTTCTTTCCTTCTTTCTTTCCAGTACCCAGTGATACTCAAGGCTTACTCTTGACTCTGTGTTCAGGTATCACTCCTGGCAGGGTTCAGGGATTGAATCCAGGTCAGCCATGTGCTAGTCCTTAGTCAAAGTATTATCTCTTCAGTCTCTCAACTTATATTTCTGAACCAAAAATCGACAACTGTCACAGGAAGCCTGATATGTATTGTTTCTCAACTCTAGACAAGCATATTGCATAGCTTGTTCCCCTGCCAAGTTTCTTCCTCATAATTCAAACATATTTGTCCCCAAACACACTATGTTCCATAAGCAAAAGGGCCTGGGGTGAGGGGGTTTTGTATGTGTAAACTTTAGAACTCAAGATAGAAAAACAGAGACTGGAGAGTTGGAGCTACAGTACAGTGGGTAAGTGTTTGCATTGCACACAGTCAACCAGCGTTCAATTCCCAGCATCCATATGGTCCCCTGAGCACCACCAGGAGAAATTTCTGATTGCAGAGCAGGAGTAACCCCTGATCATTGCCAGGTGTGATCAGGGGGTTACTCCTCCCCCAAAAAATAAAGAAAAACTGAGAACTAGTTAGTTACATGAGACTTCATATTTTATAACAGCAAATACAAGTGTCCTCGATATATTTTTGGGGGGTGGTTAGAATCCAGCATCCTTTATTTGAGTTTATAGAGATAGTGTAGAGTCTCATCTCCCCATCACACACACCCACAACTCTATTCACACCGAAGGTACAAAAGGAAGCAAGAATCCATTCTTACATCTGTCAGCTGACTGGAAGCGAGCCATTTGATCCTCCAAGAAGCTGCAGGAGGAGTGTGTAAGTGCTCTTTCTTCAATAATAGAATGTGAGTACAGATTACCAGAAACATGAATCACAGCAGAAATTCTTTAGGCATTAAATGTTAACAAAGCAAAATGCACACCCTTCCTCTTCTCTAAACTAATGCCTGACTGGCAGAATGATACTCTTCGATTTTAGAACTGAGGAGGTAGTACAGGGCTTAGGTCACTTGCCTTGCATGTGGCTGACCCCAGTTTGATCCCTGTCACCACATATGATCCCCAGGATCATATGTGCACTCCAGGAACACAGAGTCAGGAGTAAGTCCTGAGCACAGCCAGGTGTGACCCAAACCTCCTCTGACCCACTGCCTGCCACCCAAAATGAAAGCAAAGAAAATTTTGGCTCTTAATACACATCACGCATATGTAAAGAACTACCTCCAATGGTCTCAACCTTAACTTCCTCAAAGTTCAGTTCTTCACTTCCCCCAAAGTGTGGTTAAACCCACCTGTTCCTCAAAATTAATTTTTTTATCATTTTACATAGAACATACTGAAATCTCCTAAATAAATTACACTCAGATATTTCTGAGGCCAGGTGTTGTACATAAGGGATCAGATGGAACGAATGCAAGATTCTTCACCACATTTCACCAACATCACTAACCTATAAATCCAGACCTGCAACTCTTGGAATCAAACGAAATCTACCACACACTATTCTTTAATCACTGTTTCCCTGTAGGTATAAACAGTTCAACTGTAACACAAGCCTGTGCAGACAAGCCTATGCGTACTGTACACGTGCATCTCTCTCCATCTCTCTTCCTCCCTCTCTCTCTCTCTCTCTCACTCTCTCTCTCCCCACCCCCTCATATTACAAACATTAGAACATTATAAAATTCTGTGCTTTCAAGACAGGCACCAACCAAATCCTTAAATTGTAAATGCAAGCAGCAAAACTTGTGATTTCAGGCCACTTTTGATTACATTTCTGGAGACCAGCCAGCAGAGCAATTTCCAAGAAAACCAGCTCATATGGCTCACAGTTGCACATTTAACTCATCAGCCAGAAATCAAGCTCTTTGTCAAGCAAAGGGAACTGTTTCTTTTCCTCACTCCTGCTCAAGCATTAGTCCTTTAACATGTGAACTAAACTGCCAGGAATCAGTCAGCTCAAAAGCATATACAGAAGGAAAGAAGAGGAAGGAGAAGGGGTGAAGGAAACAAAACCACCTCACACTGTCAGCAGCTGGAGTCTGCACCTGACTGAGAAACCCCACTAACATAACACTGCTGTAACAGGCCCTGTCAGCTGATGTTCCATTTCACACAAAGGGGCATTAATCGAGTTCAAACACACTCACTTCTTCCACATGGCACTCACCACCCATCAGTCAGCCAGCCGAGAAAATGTTTCCCTCATGGCAGCGTTGCCTAAGGAAATCATGTCTCAAACCAAATGCTGACCCTGGAGATTTGCAATGAAGCTCAAACTGGGTCTCTAACTATGCTGGCAATGACACAATCCATTCTGGGGCAGCTGCTCAGATGGGGAGGAGCAGGAGGAAGGAGCGACTGTGGTTTTCCTGAAGCATCCTCAGCCATGTGTGTGGAAGATTCCACAATGGACTCCACCCCCCGGGGCGCAGGGCCAAGAGAGCAGCTCTGTATAGTGCCATAAATGCCTGGCAAATAAATAAGCGATCACTAACCACTTGCATGGATGGCATTTTTGAGTGGCCATCTGCTGGGAACATTTAGACTATTAGACTCTAACTTGGGCTTAAATTAGGGAATGTTATTCCAAAATTTAATTTTTCATTTTAACTTTGACAATATCACATATCTTAAGATTTAGAACAATACATATAAAAATTTAGGTAGATAGATAGATGATAGATAGAGATAGATAGATAGATAGATAGATAGATAGATAGATAGATAGATAGATAGATAGATAGATAGATAGATAGATAGATAGATAGATAGATAGATAGATAGATAGATAGATAGATAGATAGATAGATAGATAGATAGATAGATAGATAGATAGAGGTGGATAAATAATCAAGTAAGTAATGTATTTGCCCTGATTGCTGTCCACCTGGGTTTGACTGGGCATCCCCATTGCCCCTTGAGTACCACCAGGAGTCATTCCTGAGCAGTCAGGAGTAAGCCCTGACCACCACCACATACAAACCTTAATTAATTAATTATTTTTAATAAATTTTAAAGTCTAGGGGCCAGTGAGATAGTAAAGGGATTAAGGCACTTACCTTGGATTCAGCAGACACCAGTTTTATCCCCGGAACTATATAGATATGGTCCATGAACTCTGCCAGGAGTAATCTCTGAACACAAACCCAGGAGTAAGACCTGCGCACTGACAGTTAAGGCCCAAACCCCTAAAAAAAACCTAAGCAGAGCATCTGTGTTGCATGTGTGAAGCCCCTAGTTCAATCCTGACACTAATGGTTCAATTCATGGTCCCCAAGTGCAGCTGGGAATATCCACACACAAAGATTAAAAAAATAAATTTTGTGTACAATAGCATAATTTTATTCATTTCCTAAGTGTTAGATAATAAATTAGCCCCTGTCTCTCACCTTCACAAAATACATTACAGGCTGATTTAAAAACCTAATGTAAAAGTGAAAAAAAAAATTGAAAGGAAACAGTATTTTGAAATCTTAAGGTAGAAGAACTTCCCTAAGCAAAATATACAACCCAGAAATGATAATAAAAGATTTGATGGTTCCAAGCATTTTAAACTTTGTGAAATAAAAGACAATAAAAATATAGACTAGAAAAAGTATTCACCTAAGATATAGTATAGAATTAATATTCAGAATAAAATCTATGCCAGTGAATAATGTAATCACAAAAAATTTAATGTGCAAGTAATAGGAGATTCACAAACATAATTGACAAATTAATAGAACACTGCTTATGGCCCACAAATTCCATTCCGAGATACCAGCTATCAGAAATGATACACAGCCATTCTTAAAGGCAAGCTCAAGAAAGTTCCTGACAGCTTGATTTGCTAAGAGCTAAGGGTTGGAAAAAAAAAAACAAATGTCTATCAATAATAAATTGTGGCATATTCATAGAATAGAATACAACAAGCAATGCAAATGAATATTACAGCTACAGGTAAGAACACGAATGACTCATAACAAAATGTTGAACAAAGGAAGCCAGCACAAAAGAATACATGTTATATGAGTTTTTTATAGGAAACTCAAAAACAGGCATGACTAGTCTATAGACGTCAGAACAGTAACTGCTTTACAGTAAATGGAGAGAAGTTCTGATAAAATTCAATTTCTTAAACCTGGGTGATGATTACAGGGAGAGTTTGTCTATGTTCATGGATTCAGAAGCACACCTACAAATTGGGTACCTTCTCTGTATTTCTATACTTTGGGGGTGGGAGAAAGTTTTTAAAAATCCGATTTGTCTACAGGCATGTGAAAAGATGCAAACTAAGTGTTAAATCAGAAAATGCCATTTAAACGCAGTGGAAACACCATCCCTACTTTTATGTTCATAGCAGCATTATTCACAATAGCCAGAATCTGGAAGCAACCAGAGTGCCCGAAAATCGATGACTGGAAAAAAGAAACTTTGGTACATCTACACAATGGAATACTATGCAGCTGTTAGGAAAAATGAAGTTATAAAATTTGCCTACAAATGGATGGACATGGAGAAGATTATGTTGAGCGAAATTAGCCAGAAGGAGAGAGACAGATACAGAATGACTGCATTTATCTGCATAACATAAATATATAGGTACATATTATGATACCAATATCCAAGGTCAAGTGAAACATATATCAGGAGGTCCTGTCAAAGGTGGAAATTATCACAAACGTGTGGGATTCAGAGGCTAGGTAAGACAGAAAATGGAACAGTGTGCTAACAATTGTTGAGGGTACTAATGCCAACCTAGAACTGAGCATTAAATAGAGGCAAAAAGATACACATGACAACCCTTTAATGTATGTTCTGTAATGCATAGTCTGGAGGGGAAGGAAAAGAGAAAGAGAGAGAAATGGAAAGAAATAAAGAACCTGCCATGGAGGAGGGCTGGGGAGGGGGAGCGAACCGGGACGTTGGTGGTGGGAGATGGGCACTGGTGGCGGGATGGGTGCTGGAACACTGTATGACCAAAACCCAAACATGAACTTTTTAATTGTATATCTTTGTAATTGTAAAAATAAAAAAAATTTTTTAAAAAATGCCATTTAAAATGACATCGCTGAGACCGGAGATGTGACTCAAGTGGTAAAGCACAGGCTTTACCTATACGAGTCCAGGCTGATCCCCCAAGGCACATGGTCCCCAGCAATCCTGAATGCTGCCCTGGTGGTCTGAGAGCACTGGTGACGGCCTGTGCACTGCAGAAGAGTGAATGAGCTCCCGGGGCATGGTTGGGAGCTTGTGCTCTACGGAGTCCTGACCACAAGGGAGGGTCCAAGACCCCAAGTGCAGCCAGAATAGGCAAAATTAAAATGACACAGTTTTTTCTGCACATGCTCTTGGTGAACTGAGGGGTGGAGCCTCCCAAGTGGTGCTCAAAAAGGGTCTCCTGGCAATTCTCAGTAGTCAAGCTGGTAGTTCAATGTCAGGGTCTGTGGATGTGACACTGCTCAAGCCCTATGGTGGAGTATGGCAATTATTTTAAATAAACGATGTCCAATGTTGACGAGCATTAGGGTAGCAGAATAAATTAGAACAGAATTTTCTAAAATTTGGCATTTATCACCCAAAAATTAAATGTGCATGGTCTTGGGTTCAGAAACTTCACTACTAGGAATATATCTTAAGAAACATTTATATCTGGGGTCAGAGCAACAGCACAACAGGTAGGGCATTTGCCTTGCACACGGCCGACCCAGTTTTGATCTCTGGCACCCCATATGGTCCGCTGAGCACTGCCAGGAGTAATTCCTGGGTACAGAGCCAAGAGTAACCCATGAGTATTGCTGAGTGTGACCTAAAAAGCAAAATAAAAAAGAAACATTTAACCCTATACATGTGTTTTCTATATACGACCAGAGAGATAGTACAGCAGTGGGGCACTTGCCTTACATGTGGCCAACCTAGGCTCAGTCCCTGGTCTTCCATATGGTTTGCTGTCCACTGCCAGGAATGATGCCTAAGCAAAGAGCCCGAAGTAAGTTGCTACTGGGGCCAGAGAGATAGCATAGTGGTTGAGGCACTTACCTTACATGCAGCCAACCCATTTGTTCCCTGGCACCACATGTGGTTCCCCAAGCACCACCAGGCATGATCCCTGAGCATAGAGCTGGGAGTCGTCTCTGAGTACTACTGGGCGTGGCCTCCTGCATCCTCCAAAACAATGTTCTCTATAGAATTATTTGTAACAGTGGGAAATGGCAGGCCCACATGTATCCTAGGGAAGTAAAGGAAGTATAACACTTCAATAAACTTGGAAGGAATGCAGCTATGAAAAAAATAGGGAAAACGGGGTCCAAGGAACATTGCTAAGTCATTAAACAGGTCACGAAACAAAACATGTCATATGATCTTGTTTATGTAAAAGAGTCCTTGTTTATATACAAAGACTTTATAAAGTTTATAAAATATAAACTTTAGATACCACATAAAAAAAAAACATAAGACAAGGAAACAAAATTAAAACTGGTATGGTTCATGTATCCAAATACCTTACACACTCTGTCCAAAAGAAATATAACTTCCTCCTGAGCTACAACGTGTTGGAATTACCCCTGCGCCAAGCCCTGAGAAGCCTGCACCACAATGCCAAGGGACCACGCAGTCTACCACCTCCTAGAAGAGTCTTGGGCTTCCGGAATGCCAGTTTCCCACCCCCAGACCTCTGTGCTTCTGAAACATTTTTCAATAATTAACTAATCAACCCAAAGGTAGGGCAGCTGTGGCTCCCACGCACCGGCTGGGCCTTCCCTTCCGCCAGCTGCCCTCCCCTGGAATGCAAAGACACCCCCAAGAAATGACTGCTCCTCTGGCCCTGCCCTATCTCGGCCCCCAGATCAGAAGGGGGAGGAGCGTCCAGGACCAGACAAATTCTTCTCAGTTCCACTATTCTCTACCCCACCCCAGGCTCCACCTCCACCAAGTTCCTCTCGAGGTCTGAGAAAGAACCTAGCTGGAGAAGTCACCTTCCTATAGCGTCAACTTCAGCTCTGCCATTTTGGTGCAAGGACCTTCTAGCAACAGTGAAATGGAGAGCTCCTTTTCTTTTGTTTTTCCATAAAGAAACAGCAAAAACAGTCTCCAGTGTTACGATATAGTAAAATGGCATGTGAGGCAAACTTTTCCAGACTTTGGAATTTAACAAGTCTTTAAAATTTCAAAAATGTGCAGTTTATTTTCTCTTCTTTTTTTTTCTAAATATTCAAGATATTTCAAAATGGGAGCTGGAGAAATAGTAGAGAGGGTAAGGAGTGATCCCTGAGTGCAGAGCCAGGAGTATGCCCTGAGCACAGTCAAGTGTGGCTCAAAAACAAAACAAACAAATAAAAATTAATAAAATAAAAACAAGTCAGGCAAGATTGAAAGGGATGGCTCAAAGAGCTGAGTGCATGCCTTACATGTGGGAGGCCCTGGTTTCACTCCGACACCACCTATTCTCAAGCGTCCCCAAAATACCTGAGCACAGAATTGGGAGTATCCTCTCCCAGCACTGCTGGGTGCCCCTAGAAGGAAGGAGGGAGGGAAGGAGGGAAGGAAGGAAGGAAGGAAGGAAGGAAGGAAGGAAGGAAGGAAGGAAGGAAGGAAGGAAGGAAGGAAGGAAGGAAGGAAGGAAGGAAGGAAGGAAGGAAGGAAGGAAGGAAGGAAGGAAGGAAGGAAGGAAGGAAGGAAGGAAGGAAATAAGGAAGGAAGGAAGGAAGGAAGGAAGGGAAGAGAGGGAGGGAGGAAGGAAGGAAGGAAGGAAGAAGGGAGGGAGGGAGGGAGGGAAGGAAGAAGGGAGGGAGGGAGGGAGGGAAGGAAGGAAGGAAGGAAGGAAGGAAGGAAGGAAGGAAGGAAGGAAGGAAGGAAGGAAGGAAGGAGGGAAGGAGGGAAGGAGGGAGGAAGGAAGGAAGGAAGGAAGGAAGGAAGGAAGGAAGGAAGGAAGGAAGGAAGGAAGGAAGGAAGGAAGGAAGGAAGGACGGAAGGACGGAAGGAAAGAAGGAGAGAAGGAGGGAAGGAGGGAAGGAGGGAAGGAGGGAAGTAAGAAAGGAAGGCAGGGGGCCGGAGCGATAGCCCAGCGGGTAGGGCGTTTGCCTTGCATGCGGCCAGCCTGCGCCGCCCGGGTTCGATCCCCAGCATCCCATATGGTCCCCTGAGCACCGCCAGGAGTAATTCCTGAGTGCAGAACCAGGAGTAACCCCTGAGTGTCGCCGGGTGTGACCCAAAAAGAAAAAAAAAAAGAAAGGCAGGCAGGCAGGCAGGCAGGCTACAAGTGTGAAGGAAGGTGAAGGGAAAACATGCAAATGTGGGCCACCTGCCCCTTGAGGTGTTGCAGGTGTGGTTGTGGTGCCCGATGCATTGGCAGGTGGCAAACAGGAGATAGGGTTGTCTACACCCCCAGGGCTCTGCCCTGTGGGCCCTGGATGGTGGATGGTCTGTCATAGGAAGACTAGTGCTCAGCCACGCAAGAGGCTTAGATAACAAAGTAGGCTTCCTAGGATTTTTCACATCTGTACAACATAATGATCATTGTAGTTGTAACAAACTGGGGAGGTTGATGGGGAATGAGGAACTATAATGTCACATTATAAATCACTACTGAATATACACATAGATAATTGCATCATAAACTGTAAGGCAAGTCACAAGGTGTAGGAGAAGAGAGAGAAATACAGAGACAGAAATAGAGATAGAAAGATGAGAGGGGCCGGAGCGATAGCCCAGCGGGTAGGGCATCTGCCTTGCACGCGCCGGCTTATGCCGCCCGGGTTCGATCCCCGGCATCCCATATGGTCCCCCGAGCACCGCCAGGAGTAATTCCTGAGTGCAGAGCCAGGAGTAACCCCTGAGCATCGCCGGGTGTGACCCAAAAAGGCAAAAAAAAAAAAAAAAGATGAGAGACTCAGACACACAGGGGAGAACTGCCATCCGGATCTCCCCTAGCTCAGCTGACCATGAGGCTTCCAGAAGGCAAGATGGGTTTTCGGAGTGAGCCCATCACTTCTATAGGACCTCGGAAGCAGCCGGATGAGTCTCTCACATAATAGCCACTATTATCACGGTCTGGACCCCACAGCTCATCAGAACCCACACAAGAGAGACATTGATCTCAAGACCAGCTCAGAGCAGCCAAGTTTGAGCCCAGGAAGGCGGCTCTTGGAGGCACAAGTCACCAGGTGTTCCTGGAGATGGAGCTGGGGTACCCCTTCCCCTCTCTGACCCATCCCAGAGGACTGGTGACCCCACCCACGAACTGTCTCAGGGTTCTCGGCCATGATACAGAGACTCAGCACACAGGGGAGAACTGCCATCTGACTCTCCCCTAGCTCAGCTGACCATGAGGCTCCCAGGAGGCAAGATGGGTTTTGGATGTTGGCCCATCACCTCTGTAGGTCCTTGGAAGCAGCTGGATGAGACTCACTCACCATAATAGCCGCCATTTTTGTGGTCTGACCTGGTACATCAAACTAGTGGAACCAATCATGTTCTATAATATATTACAATCTACAATGTGTAAGAAAGGGAAGCGAGAATGAGAGAGAGAGAGAGAGAGAGAGAGAGAGAGAGAGAAAGGAGATAAAGAACCTGCCATGGAGGCAGGCTGGGGGAAGGGGAGGTGGGGACATTGGTGATGGGAGGTGGGAAGGGGTGGAGGGATGGGTGTTGGAACATTATAGAACCAAAATTCAAACATGAACATCTTGTAATTGTATATCTAACCGTGGTATAATAAAATTTTTAGAAAAAAAAAGGAAAACATGCAAATGCATCAGATGGTCAGAGATCAGCCCCCACCACATCACCCCACTCCCACCTCTTCACTGAGCGCTAATACGCTAGAAAATGGTACTGTGATGAGAAAGAGAGAGCATCTTGGCATAAACTGATAAATATGGAGTTATTTGCACTAAAACATTGTCTTGATCTAAGCACAGAAATCACAGACAATGGAAATGTGTCAGAAAGCTTGTAATAATGTAGAAAAAGCCCCTTTTCACAGATTTTTTTTTCTGTGTAAACTTGGTTTCTCTCCATTCCCACACCCTTATCTTTCCTTGGGCTCTGCACTACATTTTTAGTAAAATCTTGCTTGACCACTTACACAGAAACAGGAATGAACTTTATATTTGAATAACCAACTGACTGGTTTTCCTTGGGAGTGGGAGAAAATAGCCAAGTAAATATCCAAGAAAGAACAAGGAAGGAACAAAATGGCACCACGCCTGAGTGAGAGGTTCCTCAAGCGCACTGCAACAGCCTGGATATGCACACAGAACAATATCCTCTCTGCTATGAGTCATGGCCGCCCACACCCACAAGGGTGGAGAAACATTTGACTGAAACCCGAATAAAATAGCAAGAACAAGTCAGACAGGTACAACATTCCCCTGCTGTCAGTGTATAGGATGCTCAATCCTCATTTCAAGATGGAAAACTGGAGGAGGTTTTTTAGCAATAGAATGGTTTATGTAATCCCATAAAAAAAAGTTTTTATACTAGAGGGTCTAAAATAAGGCTTAAAAAATTATAGTTTTCAAATGGAGGAATAGCACAGCAGGTAGGGAGCTTACCAAGCCAGCTTTGGTTCAATTCCTAGCGCCCAAAGGGTCCCCAGGAGCCCCACCAGGAGTGATCACTGAGCTCATAGCCAGGAATAAGCCCTGAGCACTCCAGGTGTGACCCTAAAACCAAAAGGAGAAAGAAAGAATGTTAATCTCATAGATAATTCCATCATATAAACAGAAAAGTGCATGGGAGCACTGAAATAACTTGCTTGTTGTTGTTTATTTTTGTTTTGTCTTTGCACTATGGTGATGGCCATTTCCTTAGGAATCCAGACTGTGAATTAGAAATAGATGATAATTTGAAATATCGAAATATCTTCTTCAAAGTGCAAAATGGGGGGCCAGAGTGACAGCATAGAGGGTAGGGCGTTTGCCTTGCATGCAGCCGACCGGGTTTGATCCTCGGCACCCATAAGGTCCCTGAGCATATGGGGTATGCATGCCAGGAGTAATTCCTGAGTGCAGAGACAGGAGTAACCCCTGAGCATTGCTGGGTGTGTCCCAAAAAAGAACAAAAAAGTGCAAAATGAAAGATAAATAATAGAGACTTCTTTTTTTTTTTCTTTTTTTGATTTCTACCTCGCGCCCTTCCATCCCAACTCCACCCAGCAGACCAGACTATCACAGCCCGGCTCGTGCGGCCACTAGCGGCCGCGCGGTTCATCAATAAATGCTTTATTTAGCCGTGACTATAACAGTATGCCACCCGCACGGTAAGCCTGGCAAGCTGCTCGTGTTGTATTTAATATGCCAAATACCAGTAACATTTATATTAGGTCATTCCCATGACCTAATATAATGGTTTGAAGCTCTTTATGTTCCTGGAGCAAGCGGATGCCTTTGGGTTCTACTAGCATGAGTCAGGACATATGGAGATATTACTGGTGCCGGCTCTAGCAAATAGATGATGAACGGGAAGATAGTGATAGTGATAGTGATCCTGGAAAAATCAGGACTGACTCAGAGACCAAAGCCCTCAAAGAAATGATAACCCTGGGACCAGAGCTATAGCACAACAAGTAGGGCATTTGCCTTGCACGCGGCCAACCTGGGCTCCATCCCCGGCATCCCATATGATCCTCCGATCACCACCAGGGGTAATTCCTGAGTGCAGAGCCAGGAGTAGCCCCCGAGCATTGCCAGGTGTGATCCAAAAAAGCAAAAAAATAAAACAAATGATAACCCTATTAATCTAAAATTTAAGATCAAAACTCAAGTTTTCTAAGCAACTCCTACCCGGAAGCATTATTTATTGAGGTTGAAAGGGAGAGTGAAAACTGCATGATTCGGGGCCGAACGATAGCCCAGTAGGTAGGGCATTTGCCTTGCAAGCGGCCAGCCCATGCCAGCCTGGGTTGGATCCCCGGCATCCCATATGGTCCCCCGAGCACCGCCAGGAGTAATTCCTGAGTGCAGAGCCAGGAGTAACCCCTGAGCATCGCCGGGTGTGACCCAAAAAGCAAAAGAAAAAGAAAAGAAAAGAAAAAGAAAACTGCATGATTCTGCGAGAGGTGTAAACTCATCTACAAAGCTGCCCCAGCCCACAGTCTGATCTTGGTGAACACAGACCCTTCTCTGTCTCTTCATATAAGTAGAAAGTGTCCCAAATAAAGTTGTACTGAATTAGGACCGGAGCAATAGCCCAGCGGGTAGGGTGTTTGCCTTGCACACGGCCGGCCCATGCCGGCCCGGGTTTGATCCCTGGCATCCCATATGGTCCCCCAAGCACCGCCAGGAGTAATTCCTGAGTGCAGAGCCAGGAGAAACCCCTGAGCATTGCCGGGTGTGACCCAAAAAGATGGATAGATAGATGATAGATAGATAGATAGATAGATAGATAGATAGATAGATAGATAGATAGATAGATAGATAGATAGATAGATAGATAGATAGATAGATAGATAGATAGATAGATAGATAGATAGATAGATAGATAGATAGATAGAGTTGTACTGAGTCTTTTTATCACCCTCAAGATGTAACTGCTTAACATAAACACTTACTACTAGGAATCCACTTGGTCAGACACTTCCTAACCAGACTATTCCAGTTTCCCTGAACAATCACTTGGATGGCAAATACATCCAAGGATATTGCTTCATCACCATTCTGGAATTAGACCCTTTGAAGTTTCTATATAGGTATGTGCTTTTGACACATGCCTTTGTTGTAAGTAGGCACTAAAATAGAGGCTTATAATTAGCTCTCTGGGGAGGCAAACGTGTGATCGACCAAAGCTCAGCAGGAGAAAGTCAAGGCAGGTATTGAAGAACTGCTGCAAGGAAGATTAGTAATAGAAAGATTATTTGATGCGTGGGCAATACCAATAAAGTAGAGAAGGAAAGGGGAGTTTTACTATTACAAAATGTCTTAGTTATCATCTCCAAACATATCTGCACATGATTATGAAAGTGGACCCGCTCTTCCAGCCTGTCAGTGGACTGTGGAAAAGCACAGGGTCCTGGGAAGATCTTAGCTCCAAGAGGATCCGAGCAGCACCTGACTCCACGATAGCCCTTGAATCAGATTCCTCCAGCCCTCCCCAGGGATTACTCTCTTAACCTTTGATTTCTGAAGCTTAGACTGGAGGTCAATGTGATGCCCTCCCATCTCGAGAATTCAAGCACTTTCCTGCAGTACATAAAACTAGCCTTGACAGTGGAGGAGAAAGGTGGCAGATGGTGGCCGGGTCTGAGCTCGGCTTTCCTCAGCTGAAGGCCAGGCTGCCTTTGTAGCTGCCACTTGCCTCAGTTTTAAAACATTTTTGGCCCCTGAGAAGGTAGAGAGGAAACAACAGCAGGACTGGGCACTGCCTCTGCCAACTTCCACCTTTGGCAACTTTTCCTCCCTTTGTACCAACTCTTCTTGCTACTTTCTGACATAAGTTTGGACACTCTCTGGCCAGTTCAGTTGAACGCTGATGACCTACTAAATAATTACTTGGTTCATATAATTAAGACAGAAATTGGAGCTGGAGTGATAGTCCAGCGGTAGGCTGTTTGCCTTGCACGGGTATGACCCAGGTTTGATCCCCAGCATCCCATATGGTCCCCTGAGCACCGCCAGGAGGAATTCCTGAATGCAGAGCCAGGAGTAACCCCTAAGCATTGCCCAGGTGTGGCCTGAAAAAAAAAAAAGAAAGAAATTATAAGCATCTTATCTTAGTTCAGCATTAAGATTTTGCCTGCTCCATCCAGCTCAGAGTATGTGTGTGTGTGTGTGTGTGTGTGTGTCTGTGTCTGTGTCTGTGTCTGTGTGTCTGTGTGTCTGTGTCTGTGTCTGTGTGTAGGGAGAGGGGAGGCAATTAAGGCCTGTTCTGAGACGGACATGATCTCCAGGAGCTACTTCTTCCCCACACATGCATAAGACTGTGTTTACCCCAGATAGAGCAGGATTTTCAGAGCCCATATCTGATAAAGAATGACATTCAGCAAAACTCTCTTTAGAGCGAAGAAATCATTTTATCCACCTTTTTTTGTGCCCTGTTTCTTCACAGTAAGACCAATTGTAAAGCAATGGTAATGACTGTATTAGTTGTTATTCCCAATGCTTCTGACCTCATCAAAGAGGGGGTTAGACTGAGTACAGTTCTTTTTTTTTAAGGCAGCTTTATTCCCAGATGTGCTTTTTTTTCCTTTTTTCAACCTTTATTTAAACACTGTGATTTAAAAAGTTGTTCACAGTACAGCTGTTTCAAGTATTCAATATTCCAACACCAGTCCCACCACCATTGTGCCTTTCTGTCACCAAAGACCCTGGTTTCCACCCACCCCCCCATGCCTGCTCCCTTAGCAGGCATGAATTATATTGTTTATTACAACATATATCTCAGAATAGTACTGATAAAGTTATGACCTTTAAACTGAGTTGCTACATATGAATTGGACCATCTGTGTTATTGTTATTGCTGTGAAAGCAATAGTGGGCTTCTCCATTTTTTAACAAAGATGCTCATGTTAATGTTTTACAAATATTCAATAGTCAACCCCAAACTCACCACCACTGCAACTGCAGGACACAATTATTTCAAATTTTCCCAGCCACTACTTGAGTCTGTCCTAAGCAGATCCTCAATAATTTATTTCATATTGCTTTTTATAGATAATTTGCTAAATATGGTGGAGAAATGTTTTCTTAGAAGAAAAAATGAGGGGGCTGGAGCCATAGCACAGCGGGTAGGGAGTTTGCCTTGCACGCCGACCCAGGTTCGATCCCCAGCATCCCATATGGTTCCCCGAGCCCTACCAGGAGGAATTCCTGAGTACAGAGCCAGGAGTAACCCCCTGCGCATTACCGGGTATGACCCAAAAAGAAAAAAGAAAACATGAAGATTGTTCAATCTCATGATGGAGCCATTGAACCAATAAGCCCATTGTATAAGAAATTTGAGTATAGTTCTTACCCCCAGCAACATAAGGGAGCATCCATACAATTCCCCAAATGCAAACAGGTTTACGATTTGTCTGGCTCTATTCTGTACACACTCCTTTGGAAAAAGTAGTTCATGAGCTACAAAAGAATGGGAAAAGTCAGAAGTAAAATTCCAGAGAAGCTCAAGGATTGGGGAGAAGGGTGTAACACACCTGACAGCGCCTCAGGAGGAGGTGGCCCCGAAGTCACCTGCTGTGAAGTTTCCCTAGTGCTCAGGCAGTCCTTGGTTGTTTTCAAGTCTTATACTCCAAAGAGAACTTTCAAAGGATTTTTACAGAATGCACCCTGAAGAAACGGCTGCATTCTTCATTGATTCCCACTCCCTGAAAAAACTACCTTTTGAATAGTTCAGGGGCAGGAGAAAAGAAAAGAAATAAACGAAAAAGAAAACCACTTAGCCTTCCTGTTCTTCCAGAAGGAGCCTTGGAGAAAATAGAAGCAGCCAGGCGTGACGGTGCTGCCAGCCTGCACACTGCAGGTGGAGCGGCTTTCGCAGGGGTGTAGGAGGCGATGAGCAGAGGAAGCAGAAATCACAGAACTGTTGTACTTCAGAAACTACATGTTGTAACCAAAGAACTGATAATTATGTCAATGATCATTTTACCTCCTTTTTACTATGATGATCTGTTCCCTCACACACGGAAACGTCTAGCTTTTCTTTCCAGGGGCTGGATATTCCCAGAAAACCTGGCAAGTGTCACTGAGAACACTGGCCTGAAAAGAACATTTTATTCTCCTGCTAGATCTATTCATGCGCTCATTCAGTAGCTACCTGTGAGATAATTTATTGCTAATTATTTTTATAAAACTAAAATGCAATATAGAAGAGGGCAACTACATTAGAAAAAATCAAACATTATGGTAAAAAGTCACTAGAAGTGGCAATAGATTTCAGCACATCAGGAAAGTGTGTTTGTTTATTCAGTTTTTAGGGGTTTTAATTTATTTATTTAATTTTCAGTTTTTGGACCACACTCAACGGTACTCATAGTTTACTCCTGACTACACACTGTACTATAGGTCCAGTCAGAAATCATTGTATCACTGTCTTCCCGTTCATCATCGATTTGCTCAAGCGGGCCCCAGTAACATCTCCATATGTCCTGTCTCATGCTAGTGTAGCCCAAGGGCATCTGCTTGCTCCAGGAACATAAAGAGCCTCAAACCATTCCATCAGGTCATGGGAATGAGGTTTATAATTGTTACTGGTATTTGGCATATCAAATACGACACAGGTAGCTTGCCAGGCTCTGCCGTGGGTAGCATACTTTAAATCTTTTTAATTCTCTGTCAGCCAGTCTTTATCATCACCTTGATAAACCGAACCCCACTCTGCTAACTGCTTTGTGAATACAGGAAGGCTGGATATTACCCTCAAGACATTTTTTAATTGGAAAGAACAGTATATGTAGTTGTATCTCTGTATCTCTGTCTTCCCGTTCATCATCGATTTGCTCGAGCAGGCACCAGTAACATCTCCTATGTCCTGTCTCATGCCAGGAAAGCCCAAGGGCATCAGCTTGCTCCAGGAACATAAAGAACCTCAAACCTTTACATCAGGTCAGGGAATGAGGTCTATAATTGTTACTGGCATTTGGCATATCAAATACAACACGGGAGGCTTGCCAGGCTCTGCCGTGTGGGTGGCATACTCTTGTAGTCACCTGTAAATCCAGCATTTAAAAAATATAGAGTTATAGACACAAAATTTTATTTTATTTTATTTTGTCTGGAGGCCACATTCAGCAGTGCTCAGGGCATACTCCTTATTCTGTGCCCAGGGATGACTCCTGGAGAGACTCTGGGGGCCATACGTGGTGCCCAGGATTGGAGTCAGATGCATACAGTGCAGAGATCTTGACTACTATACAATCTCTTAGAACCTAGATAACAAAATTTACAATTCAATGCAGCAAAAGAGAATTCCAAAAGACATATCCCTCCCTCCCCACCCACCCCCACCCCGCCACACCAGCCCTACTCAAAATTCTTGGAAGCTTTATTCACAATAGACAAGACTGGAAAACGGTTGTAGCCATTTCAAGACTTGACAAAGGTGAGTGGCCAAAGATGTGACCCCTGAGGGCCGAGAGAGTGCAGGGGTTAAGGCGCTTACTTTGCACTCAGCCAACCCAGCACTGCACATGGTTCCCTGCACATCAAACATGAATCTTTGCGCACAAAGCCAGAAATAATCCCAGAACTCCCCTGGATGTGACCCCCAAACAAATAAACAAATAAGAAAGATGTGCTGCCCCAGGAGGCATCTCAGCACCTCTGTGGTTTGTGGCCTGGAGCCGTGACCATGTAATGACTATGTGGTTTCCTGGGCACTGCAACTCGGGACACTAACCTTCCTCCCAACAACGGCAACCAGAGGAAAGGAAGAAGGAAAATTATTTTTTCAAATGAACCGAAAAAATTTAATATATGATGTATACAGAATGGAATACTACTTAGCTATTAAAAATATTACTAGAGGGGACCAGAGCAATAGGTACAGCGGGTAGGGCATTTGCCTTGCACAAAGCTGACCCAGGTGCGATCCCGGCATCCCATATGGTCCCCAAGCACCACCAGGAGTAATTCCTGAGTGAAGAGCCAAGAGTAACATGGTATCACCAGGTGTGACCCAAAATGCAATATATATAAAGGTTATTATATTATATATTATGAGATATAATTTATAACAATATATATAACTAGAGGAGTTTTGATAATGTGGTACACTGTGGAAAATGTGAGTGAGTACAAGACAGTCTGCACACAAGTCACAGAGCTGATGTTTCCAAACGACTAGCTTTATAAATTAATTTTGGGGAGCCAGAGTGATAGTACAGTGGATAGGGTGCTTGCCTTGCATGCAGCTGATCCAGGTTCAATCCCCAGCACCACCTTTGGTCCCCTGATTATGTTACGAGTGATCGCTGAATACAGAACCAGGAGTAAGACTTGAGCACCGCTGGGTGTGACAAAAAAATATATGTTTTTTGAGGAATGACCAGCTTACAAAACTAAGGGCAAATGAAACCAAAATATATTTTTAAAATAATCTGGTGTTGGGACTGGACCAATAGCACAGTGGGTAGGGCATTTGCCTTGCATGTGGCCAGCCTGGGTTTGATCCCCAGCATCCCATATGGTCCTCTGAGCACCGCCAGGAGTAATTCCTGCGCGAAGAGCCAGGGAATAACCCCTGAGCATTGCCAGGTGTGACCCAAAAAGCAAAAATTAAAATAAAATAAAATAAAATAATCTGGTCTTAAGGGATTTGCTATCCAGCTTTTCAAGACAGTCGGTGGCTTTGTAATTTGCTGATTTTGTTAGAAATATTTTAATCTAATTAGAAATAAATATTTTATATTGGGTCCAGAGTGATAGCACAGAGGGTAGAGTGTTTGTCTTGCACGCGGCCGACCTGGGTTCGATCCCGGCATCCCATATGGTCCCCGAGCAATGCCAGGAGTAATTCCTGAGCAAAGAGCCAGGAGTAACCCCTGAGCATTGCCGGGTGTGAACAAAAAAAAAAAAATTGATGTTAGAATATGCTCTATCTACTAAACTGCTGGGTGTTTCATTTGAATTTTCCTTAAATTTCTAAAGAAATTAAAGAAGCAATATTTTTATTATGGGGGAGAACCACACCCATCAGTGCTCAAGGCTTATTCCTAGCTCAGGGCTTGAGATCACTCCTGGTGAGCTCCAGGGTCACTTTTTGGTGGGCTGAGGGGAACATATGGGATTCTAGGGATCCAACCCTAGTCAGTCGCATGTTAGACAAATGCCTCACAAGCTGTGCTGTCTCTCTAGCCCCAGTAGCAATGTTTTAAAAGACCTTCTTGAATTATCACAAAAGTGTGAGAGTCAGAGGCTAGGTGGGACAGAGAATGGAACAGTGTGCTAATTGTTGAGGGTGTTGATGCCAACTAGAACTGAGTGTTGGATACAGGCAGGAGGATGCACATGACAACCTCTTGGTGTGTGTATTGTAATCCACAGTGTGGAAGGTAGGGGAGAGAGAGAGAACGAGAGAGAGAGAGAGAGAGAGAGGGAGGGAGAGAGAGAGAAGAGAGAGAGAGAGAAATTAGGAAACCTGCACAGAGGCAGGCTGGGGAGGGGGAGGGAATCGGGGACATTGGTGGTGGAAATGGAGACTGGTGGAGGGATGGGTGCTGGATACGAACATCTTATGAACATCTTTGTAACTGTATCTCACGGTGGTATGGTAGAATATTTTTTTTTTAAAAAAGGGGAGGAGGGAAGACCTTCTTGATTCTAAGATCAGAAAAAGACCACCTGTTTATGAGAATCTGGGGTTGGATATCGTTCCAGGAGAAAAATTCTCGTTATATAGAAGTAACAGGAAGCTGGAAAGGTAGAACAGCAGGTCAGGTTCTTGGTCTATCTTGTTCAATCCCGCCGCCACATATGGTACCCCATGCCCAACCAGGAAGAATCCCTGAACTCAGAGCCAGGAGTATAAACGTTAAGCACTACCGCGGATGATCCCAGAGAAGGAGGGCTGTGGGGCGGAGAAAAGAAAAAGTAACTGTCAGCGCAGGCCGGGCGATAGCAGAGTGGTAGGGCGTATGTTTTGACCGGTTTTGATACCTGAAACCACAAGGTCCGGGAGCATCTCTGGGAGCAACCCTGGAGGCCTCCGGCACCGCAAGGCTTGCACTGAACTGCGGCTCGCACCCTCAAGCCCTTGTACTAAAACTAAACTGCCAACCGGTTTCGTCGAGAAGCCCCAGTGTGCCCCCAGAACTCCTGAGCACCTCTTCGGAGCCCCTTCCCCACCGCCCCCACTTCATCCCCCACAATGGTAAGGGCAAGAAGAAACCCGTCCTTTCCTGTGACTGCTCTGCTGCCTTGCTGTGCTTTGATAATGAAACGCTTCCACTGTCTCGGAACTCAAGAGAGCGCCCAGAGAAAGAAGGGAGACCGGGTCAGGGTCTTCCACGAAGAGCCCGTAGATTCTCCAATCCTAAAACCAACCTATCTCTGGCCTTTCTCAATGGAATAATAAACCCCCTCATTGTTTAATCCCATTTGAATCAGAGTTTCTGTGACTCAAAGTCAACAGTTTTGGGTTTCTAAGGTCAGCTCAAAACTTGCCCTCATCCGATGACTCATCAAATCTACCAGCAAATCTTCCTGTGTGTAAAATGAACAAGACCTGCAAATTATCAAAGTGTGGTTTCTTTGCTTCTTAGAACCATATTGAGAATTTATGAAAAACTTTAGTATGTGCCTACTTTAAATGGACCAGTGAGTTATTATTGAGGGATAATCAACTTATAAAATTAAGAGCAAATTAAGGGCAAAACATCTTTTTTTAAAAAGTGTGGTCTTAAGGGATTTGCTATCCAGCTTTGCAAGACAGTTGGTGACTTCCCTGAGCCACCTTGCTACCCAAGAGAGCAAAGACTAGGATCAATGAATTCTATACAGAGAAATGGCAGGAGGCCGGGGCTCAAGTAAGAAGCGTGAACACAGATTAAACATGATTCTATTTGTAACACAACTATTTGTTTCCAACTAGAACAGAAGTCCCATATTAATTAGAGATACGACTGCTGATTTGACAAGAAATACTCCTTATTACTGACTCCAAATAGAGTAGAAAAGAAGGGCGTGACATTATTTACACAGGAATTGCTTAGAGATGAGATTGTATCTCTTGTGAAAAGTTAAAAACTCACAGAAGATAACTGACACCAAAATCAAATGCAATCAGACCTTTTATTTGGTGGCTGATAGTTTCTCAGCACTTCCATTTTCTTTTTCTCCTCATTAAATGCTATTGGTGAGACACTTTTAGAACATAATAATTTGCTTTGTCTTCCCACTGCTGCCGTCCCCTTTGCTCTCTCCTGTTTAAGCAGAGACTAGGTTATGTGTTTCCTGTCTCAAAGGAAGTTAGAGCTGAAACAGAAAGCTCCTTTTTTCTTTTTTTTTTTTTTTTTTTTTGGCTTTTTGGGTCACACCCGGCGATGCTCAGGGGTTACTCCTGGCTCTGCTCTCAGGATTTACTCCTGGTGGTGCTCAGGGGACCATATGGGATGCCAGGAATCGAACCGGGTTGGCGGTTTGCAAGGCAGATGCCCTACTTGCTGGGCTATCATTCTGGCCCTGAGAAAGCTCCATTTAACTATAGAATATTTTCTTTCTTGAGTCTTATTTTCAAAGGTTTAAAACATCAATTAATTTAGTGGTGGATGGGGAAGTAGAAGTAAAGGAATCCCTGAGGGAAATACAAAGAAAGTGGAAATTTATCAGATTAAAAATTCCTAGGACACTGGGAAAGGACAGCCCTGCACCTGCTGACCTGAGTTCAACCCCCAGCATCACACAAGGTTCCCTGGACCCTGCCAAGAGGTATTCCTGAGAACAGAGCTAGGAGTAAGCCCTGAGCAATGCTGGGTGTGGTCTCAAAAAAAAATCCATTTCTTTAGATTTGAAACTTACTACCCCAGATAGCGCAATTTATTCTTGCTTCCAAGCAACAGAAACCAGCCCAGACTAATTTTCTCTATCCTGCAGGGAGAACAACACCTTTGGCACAAATACCCTCTGAATATCCTCAAATTTTTTGCTTCAGACCCTTGATAGCCAAAGCTCCAGATAAGGGCCTCTTGGGCTATGCCTGAATCTTACCCCATACTCAGCCAGACTCAGCTATATCACAGATGTCTGGGGTAGGGTGAGGGGGATCATCCCAACAAGGTGAAGGACACTGAACATACTCAATCCTCCCCACAGCAGGAAATTTCTTCTGTCCAATGCTGGACAGAAAATGAAGACACTAAATAAATGTCTATCACCTTCCAAATTCGTGAAGAACAGAGCATAGTTTCAAAAGCTCCAGTTTTAAATGAACTGCTTTAAAAAAAAAAACTATTTACCTGGAATCAAGACCTGTAAGAAAATTCTTATTCCGGCTTCTTATTTCACTATCCAATCCATTTGTAAACCATGACCCTAACTCCTGCTGGTGTCTTTGGCCCTGGTTGATTTTTACAATGTTGTAATAATCCCTGGACCAAGGGACTGAGACATTGGCCAGGTCAGAACAACTTCTCATTTTATCGCTCACCTCTTAGCTCCACTGATGCTTCTGCGTCCTGAGGGCTTCCAGGTAAAGTTAAGAGGGAAGAGAAATTTAAGGACCATAGATTTAGGAGACTCTTTATGGTATTTATAGGTAGAACTGCATTCTCTGACAAGTAGGAATACTGCCTGTTTGTTTGGTTTGGTTTGTGGACTATACACAGCAGTACTCAGGGCTTACTTCTGACTCTGATGGCCAGGGATCACTCCTGGCTGTGCTCAGGGAAACACATGAAGTGTCAGGTATCCAACTGGGGTTGGCTGCATGTAAGGCAAGCACCTGATTATTCACTGTGCTCTTTGTAGCTTCTACCCTACATCTTGTTTTTAACATTCTTCGGAAGTGGGAAACCTATTCTTGATACCTCCAATGGTAGATAAGACAAAGTTGAGTTTGAAACTTCAGTTAAAATCATTTGTATCATTTGTCTTCCCGTTGATCATGAATTTCCTCCAGCGGACACCAGTAACATCTTCATACATCCTGTCACATACTAGTGTAGCCCAAGGGCATAGGCTAGCTCCAGGAACATAAAGAGCCTCAAACCATTCCATCAGGTCATGGGAATGAGGTCTATAATTGTTACTGGTATTTGGCATATAAAATACGACATGGGTAGCTTGCCAGGCTCTGCCGCGCGGGTGGCATACTCCTGTAGTCACCTCTAATCTCCAGCATTTATTGATGAACCGGGCTTGTAATCAGCTCTTCTGCTTGGTGGAGTTCTGATGAGTGGGGGAGTCCGGATGTGGAAAATGGCGGCCTTCATGGTGTGGGGGTCCTCTAGTTTCTTGCGAGGCTCTGCTGGGGTGGTGGGACAGAGCTAGAACCAGTCTTCCCTCCCGGGCATCTTGTGATCAGTTGGGCACAGGGAGAGCCGTTAGCAATTTTACCCCATGTACGTGAGTCTCAGATTCAGTAAAAAAAAAAAAAAAAAAAAAAAAAAAAAAAAAACAGACAACAAATGAAAAAACATCTGGGGAAGGAGGATGCAGGGCAGGAGTTCAGGGGAGGAGGTGTTAGTAGACATTTTCTCCAGTGCTTTTCCTGAGTGCCAGGGAATATGCCTAAAGGATCATGATAAGGATGGGAGATGGGTAAGTCTCAGATCTGGAGAGCCTATTGCTTCTCCAACGTGGAAGAACAAAATGAACAGACGGACCATGTGCCATAGGTGAGACAGGAACAGAATCCTCTGTTTTTCCAGCACTGGCAGGAAAAAGTGTCAGGCTCTGTGACTTTTTTCCTAGAGGTTCCTGGGAGATAGGACAGAATGGGGGAGACAACTTCTCTGAAAAGGGAAAAACTCCTGAAGTTTAAGGACATATTTAAACCAAGAGCTGCATAACAGTAAGCTACAAAGTCTTACAAAGTTTTTATAAGCCATAAATGACCAATAATTAATAAATGCTTATTAGCTTTTTCTTTTTTTTATTTATGACATGTTATTTAAATGTTTTTGGTTTTGGTCTTATTTTAAGGCCATACCTGGTGTGCTCATGGCTTACTCCTGGCAAGGAGCTCAGGGGACCATATGGGATACCAGGAATTGAACCTGGGTCAACCACATGCAAGGCAAGTGTCCTACACACTGTAAATTGACTAACTTTTCTTTTAAAAGAAAATGTTGATAAATGTTAAATAAAGACAGCGTCATGCAGTTGCTTCTTTTCCCCCTGCTTTTTCATTTTGTTCAGTCTTCCTTCAAGGATCTCTGACCAAAGGAAAGGGGAAACTCTCTTCCCTACTCCCAACTGTCCCTGATGTGTGTGTAACTGAATGCGCCCATTAACCTGGAGAGTCATAGAACCAGTGGCTTCAAAGTTGGCAACAGACCAATCATAAACAGGTTTTAACCTGCCATACCTGTGGTTTTGAAAACTACTTTGTACCACCCCTGAGGTGTGGTGTGGAGCCTGAACAAGAACAGGCAAGCTTCTGCTGAGTTCTGTTGGATGCGTGGGGTGAGCTTGCTTAGGGCTCATTCCAAGTTGGGCTCCCAAGTGGGAAAAGTGGGACAAAGGAAAGAAGTCAAAAAAAAAAAAAAAAAAAAAAAGAACCAAGTTTTTAATTCTAGGTGCTCCTCTGAAATGCTGAAGCCTTTTTCTCCTCCTTCATGGCTGTCACATTGCTAAAGAAGGAATTTGTCTCATGTAGCAGCAAGCTCTTGAAAATAAAAGAGGAAAGTGAAACTATTTATTTAATCTCATTTTCATCAGAAGTGAAGTATATAGAGTTCATAGTACTATACAAAACATAAATAAAAATATAATACTGGGGCCAGAGAGATACCCAGTAGGTAGGGCATTTGCCTTGCAAGTGGCCAACCCAGGTTCGATCCCCGGCATCCCATATGCTTCCCCAAGCACGGCCAGGAGTAATTCCTGAGTGAAGAGCCAGGAGTAACCCCCAGAGCACTGCAGTAACCCCCAAAAAAGCAAAATAAATAAATAAATATATAAATAAATAAAAATATATATACATATATGCACACACACATATATAAAATACTACAATTTCGCACATTTTCCTGCATGTGATAAGATTGACAATGACTGCAAGTCATGGAATGAGGCCCTTATATGACTCACATTTATTTCTTTCCTTTTCTTAGCTGTCATGATCATCCCATAATAAGAAGCTTTGGCCTATTATTACTCCAGGAACAGGAACATTTCTCAGAGAACCTCCCCTGCCCCCGAGGGTTTTTACTCTATCTCCTAAGTAGAGAAGTCAACTTATCAGGTTAGTGAGAGCATAAATTATGCAGCCATCAATCTTTACATAAATCAGGTCTGCTTGGAGTTGAACTACATCAGACCAAGTTGTACATCTGAACGTGAACTTCCAGCTTGTCAAAAACTTCCAGAAGAAGTTTTATTCGCAGTCCTGGTGGTGCTCATGCATCCATGGCTTTTGTATAACTCGTTTTCTTTTGATCCTGATATTTTAGGATTCAGAAGGAAGTAGAAAATGACTTAGGTTTTCTGGGCCTTGGGATGTGGTTTAGTGGTAGAGAACCTGCCTCAGGTTGGATCCCAGGCAGCACCACACATCACTGAGTTCTATCCTCAGCAGCTCTGAGGCTGGTGATCCACAGCATCACAAAGGGGCAATCTCTGGCTCGCCACAGCCAAGTGTGCGACCACACCACACCTCTCAGACATTGCAACAATGACAACAAAGGGAGGAGACAAAATTATTTTGGTTCCAAAATGAACATGCACTATATGAATCACACACACACACAAAAAAAAAAAACTAGGTCCCTTACATGCCTTAACTCATAAAAACGCTTTTCCAACTCTCCAACGCACCTTTCATGCTCAGTGAATGAAGCCTCCAGCTTTACTGAGAAGGGTATCAGGAAAAAATAACTCCCTTGATTTCACTCCATGCTACTTGTTAACTAAAAACTTCATCCACTTCCTTCTGTTGAAGGACTGTGTCCCTCCTCCAGGATCACTATGTGCTGTACTCACTGTTGTACAAGACACTATTGTTCTGTCCCCATCATCCAGACATCCTGAACTACTTCCGGCTTCCATGTTTCCTTTGCCTCTAACCCTCCTTTTCCTTTTCTTTCTAAGAATGGAAAGAATAGCAACATGGCTGTGTCCTCTATCCTGGAAAGCCTCTCTCTCAGCTGGACTTGCATTTCACTGCCAATCTTCTCAAATACACTGTTCCTTCCTCTTTTCACTATTTACACTTCACCTGACTGTCCTTAATACCAGCCTTTTTCTAACCTAAGCTTTCATCTTCAAATGTTTACATTTTTCCTCATGCCCACATATATGACATATGAATGAATCATTCCAAAGGCCTAGCTTTAGCACTGAACTCTCACTGGAATTCCAAGTCATTGCTAAATGCATATTGGCCGTATTTTCAGGGGCATAATAGGCAGAGTCTAAATTCAAACTCAAACTCTGCCTCCTAACTCCTCAGAAAATGCTGGATCTTCTCAACTTGAGTTATTACCAAATATCAGAAATTCTATATAAGAAAAGGTTACAGTTGCAATAAATAACTCTAATGATAGTAATACAGGAAAATCTATGAAACCCATAAAAACAAACAAGTCTAAACACTGAAGAACAACTTAAAAGATTCTGGAATAGAGAAACTCCAAAGGAGTACGGAAATACATTAAGATGGTAAATTAAAGTGGTGTCTAAGAGGCGACTAGTGAAGATCAGACGTGTCTCTAACAATTAAGAAGGCAAATTAACTGATGTAGTTCTTGAATTTAATTTGCTTAGGTCTCCCATTTCCAAATGAAAAGATCAAAGGACATAATTATCTAGACTATGGCATGATTGCTACAAAGTGGATTTGCCTGTTAGATCTGCTCAAAACATCAAGAGAATATATTCTAGAAGAGGAAAGGTAATTTGTAGGTTTTTATGTTCTCATAGGGAAGAGTAGATCCCACAGAAAGAAATCCCTGGAAGTACCACCAAAACTAAGAGCAAAGCATGAATGGCAAAAATCTTCACTTATCCAGTGCTAGAGAAAGTTAAAACTTCCCAAAATCTCCAAATGATTGAGTTATAAGGAAAATTGATTCTAATCACCATGGAAGATCCAACATAAATATCAATTTGGTGACCTTTGGCAAATGACTTAAAAAAATTTTGAAGTGTTTCCAGAGTATATAAGGATTGTGTCACAGTATTTAAAAAAAATCACTGAACAAGCTCATGTTCAAAAGAGATCACTAAGTGTTCAAAATTTACAACTCTGTCAACTGACTTGTAGAATACTCAAATACAACCTTCCAGTTGCCAAAAAATGGAATAATGTTCACTTACATTTCTAGGAAATGTCAGATGAGGCAATTTGGAAAATCCACCTGCTGTGCCTAAGCCTGAATCTAAAACAATAAATGGCCCATATTTTTTTCCCTGAAAGTTGAGTTCTACTGAATTAACCTCGTTCCAAGATGAAAGCCTGGAAGTAAATATGATGACTCACTCCTCCTACCCAGCCTGCCTGTCGTGGTGTGAGCAGCGGTTTCCTATTTTCTTTCCAACCCAGCTCTAGTGAAGAGCCAAGGCATCTGAAGCAAAGTGTGATCAACAGACGCTCGTTTCCATAACTGGCACTTTCCCAAGAGCCAACCCCAAATGATATCAGTCACTTATCTGGTGCAGAAAAGGGTTTCTAAAGCGTTCTAGTAATCTGCCCTAATTCTCTCTGCTCTCTGTGCTCCTTTCCGGCATGTCCTCAACCAGAAGTGTTTGAAGCCTACACATAAATCACCAGAGACATGTTAATTCTTACTGTCAATTAACAGTTCTGTAAAAATGGTCATTTTTTTCTTCCAGTGATTAAAAAAAATAAAAGCAATAATCCACTGTGCTGAAAACCACATATTGGCTCATGGTAAGGATTTGGGCAATAAAACTATACACTGAACACAGTACTAGCAAGCCAGCACTTTCTCTGGGTTAACTCATTTTGAACCTATCCTATACACAACTGCCTCACACCTGAAGTCAGGTTTAAACCATCCTTAAAGCCTTATTCACTTAACATTGCTGGAGTTGAGCCCTCACTCCACTCTTCACTTCACTGCCCTTGTACACAGTGAATTCTGTCATAATTTCAAATCGCTTGAAATAAAAGAACTGTCTACCTTAAGTTCTCTAGACAACCATTTTCTGTAAGAGGTTTCAGGAATCCATGTGATCACAGTCAACTCAGGGTCCTGCTGATTCAGGGGGCTGGTGTCAGGCTGAAACAGATGGTATATCCATGGCTATGGGGGTACTGGCCGATGGACAAGGAGCACTATTACTATGACTATGTACCTCTTGTCTCTGCAGCATCTTTTGCCCTGTCTGTTGGCAGCCAAACTCTCCTTTGTGGTGATCAATCCGTTCATGTGGGTCAGTCAACAGACCCTCTCCCAGCAAACCCCAAATCCAACAAGTGATTGTGATCAGGGATGACCTTTGAGCCAGGTGAGTCCAGAAATAGCTGAAATCTCAGTTCTCAGGAAAAGCTTTCTTTCTGGTCACTCAGTTAAAAAAGAACACAAGTCCTACTGAGGACTTAGAATTTGTCTACTAGTTAACAAAAGGGCTTTTTCACAGTACATGATTTGAAAGACCCAGCTGCAACCTTACCCCAATCCAAAATTAACCAGGATTTCACTTTGTTAAACTAATCAAGTCCCATATGATAGTGTTCTTCCACTGAAAATTATCCTACTAGTGAACACCAAATCTCATTCCCTCCCCAGGTTTTTTCCTAGTAATTTCAGATGATTATTTTCTTCCCTCTGTTCTCCATATCTCTTCCTCTAGCACTTTAATCTCAGGTTAAAACTCTGGTTTTGTGTGTTAGTTTTTGAACCACCAGAGTTTACTCCTGGCTGTGCTTAAAGCACCCTACGTGGGACTGGGGATTTAACCCTGGTCATTCAGATGCTTAGTAAGTGACTTAACCCTTGTGCTGTTTCTTCAACCTCAAAAAATCTAACTCTAAAAAGGATGTTTCTCAGGGCGAAGCGATAGCACAGTGGGTAGGGCATTTGCCTTGCACATGGCCGACCGGATTCTATTCCCGGCATCCCATATGGTCCCCCAAGCACTGCCAGAAGTAATTCCTGAGCAAAGAGCCAGGAGTAAGCCCTGAGCGTCGCCGGGTGTGACCCAAAAAAATAAAATAAAAAAAATAGGGGCCGGGAGCGATAGCCCAGTGAATAGGGCGTTTGCCTTGCACGCGGGCCGGCCCTGCCGGCCCGGGTTCGATCCCTGACATCCCATATGGTCCCCCCGAGCACCGCCAGAAGTTATTCCTGAAGTGCAGAGCCAGGAGAAACCCCTGAGCATTGCCGGGTGTGACCCCAAAAAAAGCAAAAAATAATAATAATAATAAAAAAAAAAAAAAAAAAAAAGGATGTTTCCCATATTAACCTGTATCTTTCAAAACACTACAGTCTTCAATATGAACATTCTATCCTATAATTATATTCTCACTGCTATTCCATAAGAACCACTCTTGTAACACTGTTCTGAAATCAAGTGGTTTCTATTGCTTGGAGCAACAAAAATTGTTAGTTTAAAATGTCTACCCATTAAAAATTGGCTACCATGGTGAAATATAGTGAGGATACAAGGTATATGCATGGTTTATTGATTTGGGGGGAGGATGGTGTGTTTTAGTTTGGGTTTTATGTTTGTATGTGTGTGTCTGTGTGTATGTATCTCTGTGTGTGTTAAGCTACACCTGGAGGTGTAGGGTTTATTCTTGCCTACACCTGGAGGTGTATGCTTAGGGTTTACTCCTAGCTCTATGTTCAAGGGCCATTCTTGTGGTGTTCAGGGACCATATGTGGTGACAAGAATCAATCCCCCAGACTCCTCAATCACGTTCAAGGCAAGAATCTTAACCACCCCTCTCTAGAACCATGTGTAAACATTTAAAAAAAAAATACCAGGGGCCAGAGCAATAGCACAGCCGGGAGGGCATTTGCCTTGCATGCAACCGACCGGGTTCAATCCCTGGCATCCCATATGGTCCCCCGAGCACCACCAGAAGTAATTCCTGAGCATCGCTGGGTATGACCCAAAAAGAAAAAAAAAAAAAAAAAAAAATACTAATATTCAAAAATTTGCTGGATGACTAGCATTAGTGCCTTATAGTACCTTTTCCGTTAATCATTACAACCCTACTTGCTAGGCTTTAAAAAAAGAAGTATTAAGAGGCTTCCAGAAGTAAATATACATAAGACCATCTAACTAGTGAGTGCAGTAGCTGAGGTGACTAAATCCAAAAGGCCGTCTGTACCGCGCCTCATCCTAACCTGGACTCTGGGGAGCAGGTAGGTGTCTTCACGGGCTGCTGCTACGAGCCTTCATTTGGGGTTGCACATGTCACTCGGTCCCAGCAGGTCAGCATTTTAACTGGGTTAATTCTCAACTCTTTTACGGTGATCAACCCAGCATTGGGCTCCCTCCAATCAGCAGCTGGATCCCAGGAGGTCTCAGTAGCTGCATTCACTTAATTTTGTCTGAAGAGCACTAAATTATTCATTTTATTAATAGTATTAGTATATATTTTTAGATTTGAATAAAATATGCTTTCTTAATCACAGCAATTTTATTTTTTAATATATTTTATTATACCACAATGAGATAAACATTACAAAAATGTTCATATTTGGGTTTCAGTCATACAGTGTTCCAGCACCCATCCCTCCACCAGTGCCCATTTCCCACCACCAATGTCCCCGATTCCCTCCCCTCCCCTAGCCGGCCTCTATGGCAGGCTCTTTATCTCTTTTCTCTTTTACTCTTTCTCTCTCTCTTTCTCTCTTCGTTCTCTTACATATTCACAGCAATTTTAAAGGAATAAAATCCTAGATGAGACTATCAGGTAGAGGAGGCCCAAGAAAATAATGATAAATGACTGGTAGGAGTAAAAGGCATCTAAACAAGACACAGGAGCCCTGAACTTTCCCAGAATTCTCTTCCCTTGGCTCTTCATTGCCTGGTTCACAGCAGACCTCAGAGCAAAGAGCCCTTCTTCCATCAACTCTGGGTCACAGAACCACATGAAGAGTCTTCAGGGTACTGCAGTCTTCTGCTCAGCTAGATCTCTCCAACAATGAACAGGCCTGATCTGTGTAACCAATAATACTATGCTTTGGGGCCGGAGTGATAGCCCAGCGGGTAGGGTGTTTGCCTTGCACGCGGCCCGTGCCGGCCTGGGTTCGATCCCCGGCATCCCATATGGTCCCCCGAGCATTGCCAGGAGTAATTCCCTGAGTGCAGAGCCAGGAGTAACCCCTGAGCATCGCCGGGTGTAACCCAAAAAAAGCAAAAAAAAAAAAAAAAAAAAATACTATGCTAATGATAAAATAACATCCTGGGGCTCGAGCGATAGTCCAGCAGGTAGGGCATTTGCCTTGCACGCGGCCAACCTGGGTCTGATCCCTGGCATCCCATATAGTCCCGTGAGTACCACCAGGGAGTAATTCCTGAGGGCAGAGCCAGGAGTAACCCCTGAGCATTGCCAGGTGTGACCCAAAAAGCAAAAAATAAATAAATAAATAAATAAATAAATAAATAATAAAATAACATCCCGCTGCTGCCATTGCTGCTCTGTGCTGCTCTCTTTGGCATCAGTTGAGCTGAGAGAAGCCAATATCATGAAGACACATGAGCAGCTCTCTGGAGAAGCCCTGTGATAAGAACCAAAGACTCTTGTCAACACTCCAGCACCAACTTGCTGACCGTAAGGATAAGCCACATTGGAAGTGTATTCCCTTACACCAATCAAACCTTCCACTGTCTTTCATCCAAGTCAACAGCATGACTGCAACTTCATAAAAAATACTAAAATGACATAAAGAAGGCTGTTCAAAATTCTCGACCCACAAATAATATATGATATTATTTTAGGCCGCTGGGCTTTAGAGCAATGTATTCCGCAGCAATAGATAACCAAGATAATAACTATTAAATTATATACTATATGCTTAGATAAAATCAATTTTAGGAACCCAAATTTGTTGTATGATTGTATGTTCACAAGTTCTGGACTCCTTAGTCAATGTCAAAATTCAAGACTGTGAACAAAATTATGTGTTATAAGGTCAACTTGCATACCCACAGCATACAAGAGCCAAGTCTCTGTTCTGCCATTCAAGAAACAATAAAACAGAACCCTTCCATTCACTTATTTAGTTCTTTATTTAATATTTCAGTTAGGATATATCAGGCACTGGTAGCACTCCACAAGAAGAAAACAGCCAACCCCATCAATAAATGGGGAGAAGAAATGAACAGAAGCTTCCAAAAAGAAGAAATTCGAATGGCCAAAAGGCATATGAAAAAGTGCTCTTCATCTTTAATCATCAGGGAGATGCAAATCAAAATAACAATGAGGTACCATCTCACCCCACAGAGACTGGCACACATCCAAAACAGCAAGAACAACCGGTGCTGGCATGGATGTGGGAAAAAAAGGGACTCTCATCCACTGCTGGTGGGAGTGCCGACTGGTCCAGCCCTTTTGGAAAACAATATGGGCATTCCTCTGAAAGCTAGATATTGAGCTCCCATTTGATCCAGCAATAGCACTCCTGGGAATATACCCTAGAGACCGAAAAACACATAGCAGAAACACTATCTGTACTTCTTTATTCATCTCTGCGCTATTCACTATAGCTAAATCTGGAAACAACCTAAATGCCCGAGAACAGAGGACTGGCTAAAGAAACTGTGGTTCATCTACACTATGGAATACTATGCGGCTGTCAGAAAAGATGAAATTATGAAATTTACCTGCAAATGGATGGACATGGAGTCTATCATGCTGAGTGAAATTAGTCAGAAGGAAAAGGACAGATATAGAATGACTGCATTCATTAATAGGATATAAATAGATACCAGTGTTTTACTAAATATGGGAAATGGTAATGGCAGATTAAAACTCACCACTGAATATACACAAAGAGACTTAAGTGATAAACTCTAAATATCTGCAGGGCTAGCCACAATGTGTAAAATAAGAGGGAGAGAGATGCAGAGACAGAGAGAGAGATAGAGAGAGAAAGAGAGGAAACTGGGGTACCTGCTATTAAGGCGGGTGGGGGACGGGAGGGGAGGGGTACATTGGTGGTGGAAATGGGGCACTGGTGGAGGGATGGGTGCTGGAATACTGTATTACCAAGAACCAATTATGAACACCTTTGTAATTGTATGTTTCACGGTGGTATAATAAAAAAATTAAAAAAAAAAAAAGAAAAGAAAAAATATATTACTAATACTATAGTGGTAATCACCTTGCTCTATTATCAAATAAACACATTATGGCTTAAAAAAAATATTTCAGTTAGCATCAATCTAACCAAGAACGTTTCTAAAAAGAATGAATGTGTATGTTAGAGGGAGTGGCGATGACAAGAACATCTTCACTTCATTCTTCATATATCATGAAAATATGAAAGCTTCAAAGTGATACATCATAGGGGCCAAAGAGATAGTCCAGCGCGTAGGGCGTTTGCCTTGCACATAGCAGACCGGGTTCGATCCCCAGCATCCCTATGGTCCCCCGAGCACTTCCAGGAATGTTTCCTGAGTGCAGAGCCAGGAGTAACCCCCTGAGCATCGCTGGATGTGACCCAAAAAGCAAATAAATAAATAAATAAATAAATAAATAATGAATGAATGAATACATACATACATACATACATACATACATACATACATACACAAAGTGATAGGTCATAAAAGAAAATTAAAACATAGGTTAGGTTGAAAAAACTATTGGAAGTCAGGTGCTAACAGAACAAAATTCAGTGTTGTTTACTTGTGTCTTTTTTCTTTTCTTTTTTGCTTTTTGGGGGTCACACCCGGTGATGTCAGGAATTACTCCTGGCGGTGCTCAGGGGACCATATGGGATGCTGGGGATTGAACTCAGGCCGGCATGGGCCAGCTGTGTGCAAGGCAAACGCCCTACCCACTGGGCTATCGCTCTGGCCCCGGTGTCTCATTTCTTGCCTACTCAAACTTGCTTGCTTTATACAGCACTAGTTCTTGACAATGACACAGAGGAAATTAATGCTCAAGCCCAGCCTTGACAGTACTAACATAAACTTTGCTTAAGTACATTTTTCTTTAAGATACATTCTCAGAGGTACAGCAGTTGCGTTATGAAAATGCATGTGTGCATAAATATGTATCAAGTGCACTTTACTGAAACACTTAGCAAGCATTTTTCAGCACTTCCTGTGTATACCACACCAGAGCAGCTGTTTCCGGGAATCCTAAAGACAGTTTTCACTCTTAGCGTCTAAATCTACTCTAGGCCACTATCCAACTAATAAAACAGAAATAAATACATTTGTCTCATTGTGAGTAAGTGGTTAAATTGTTCTAATCATTTGAAAGACTTTTCTAAAAATGCATTATGTTAGTTATTTAATGCATAGAGAGTTTGAGTATAGTCTCTATTTATTCAAAATCAAAACCTTAAAAAAAGCAACCATTTTAAGTTTTCACCTCATTGCAGGAGACAAGAAATATAAGTGGGCTAAACTAGGGTCAGGTCAGTTGATTCTGTACTCAGTAATAAAATGACTACAATTCAGGGCCTTGCTTGTAACTAGCATTTTATATAGATTATCTTTATCTTTAACCCTTACAAAAGCCTCAGAAGGTAATATTAACCCTTATTTACAGATAGGAAAATGAGGTTCAAGCAGGGTAAGTCACTAGTCTGAGATCACCCAGCTTGTAAATTCTGGGCCTCAACTGGAAGCTTAGTTTGTAATTCCAAAGCCTTGTTCTTCTCATATTATTAACCTCGGCATTAGAAGGACTCCTATTTTCCATCAGATCTCCAGATCTCCTGTTACAAAATAAGCTTAACCTATGTTATGAAAAGACAGAAGTGGGGCCAGAGAAACAGTACAGCAAGTAGCGAGCTTACCTTGCAAGTGGCCAACCTGGGTTCAATTCTCAACCTACCATATGGTCCCCAAGCATCGCCAGGGGTAATTCTTGAGTGCAGAGCCAGGAAGGAGAAGAAGGAGGAGAAGGAAAAGGAGGGGAGGAGGGGAAAGGAGGGGAGGAGGAGGAGGAGGAGGAGGAGGAGGAAAATAGGGGTTGGAAGGGGAAAAGGGGGAAGAGAAGAAGGAGGAGAAGGAGGAGGAGGAGGAGAAGGAAGAGGAGGAGGAGGAAAAAGGAGGAGAGGAGGAGGAAAAAAGAGGAGGAGAAGGAAAAGGAGAAGGAGGAGGAGAAAAAAGAGAAGAGAAGGAAAAGGAGGAGGAGGAGGAGAAAAGGGAGGAGGAAAAGGAGAAGGAGAAGGAGGAGGGAGGATGAGAAGGAAGAGGAGGAGGAGAAGGAGAAGGAGGAAAAGAGGAGGAGAAGGAAAAGGAAAAGGAGGAGGAGGAGGAGGAGAAGGAGGAGAAGGAGGAGGAAGAGGAGAAAGAAAAAGAGGAGGAAAAAAAGAAAGAGGAGGAGGAGGAAAAGGAGGAGGAGAAAAAGAGTAGGAGAAGCAGGAGGAGGAGGAGAAGGAAAAGGAGAAGGAGAGAATTGAGGGATCATTTCTGGCTCAATAGTGATCCCTTGCAGTGCTCAAGGGACTGTAAGTGGTGCCAGAAATTCAAACCACAGTTGAAGCCACAGGCAAGGCTAGTGTCTTATCTCTTTTTTGTTCTTTTATTTTTAGTTTGTTTTTGTGCAAAACTGGTGATGCTCAGGAATTACTCCTAACTCAGCACTCAGGAATCACTCCTGATGGAATGCAGAGGATCGAACCCAGGCTGGCTGTGTGCAAGACAAGCTCCCTACCCGCTGTACTACTCGCGTTGGCCCCTAGTGTCACCTCCCCTACACTATCTCTTGGGTCCCTGCCCAGAACTTTCAATTATTAGAAATTCTTAAGTCCTTCCTGAAGAAAAGAAGGGGAGGGACAGAGAGATAGTACAGTGGGTAGGGCACTTGCCTTGCAGTGCCAAATTTGATGTGCGATATCATATATGGTCCCCTGAGCCCCTCTAGGACTGAACTCTGAGCACAGGCAGGTGCAGCCCAGAATTCTTTTTTAATCTGAATTTTTTAAAAAAAAAGGAATTTTTAAAAATGTTATTTGAGTCACTGTGCCATACAGTTAGAAGACTGTTCAAAATCAGGTTTCAGCCACACACTGTTCCAACAGCCATCCCTCCACCAGTGCATGTTTCCCACCACCAACGTGCCCCTCTACCTCCTGTCACACCTCACCCCGCACCCCCAGCCTGTCTCTAAGGCAGGCACTTTCCTTCTTTCTCCCTCTGTTTCTCTGACTCCCATTGGGCATTATGTTTGCAATACAGATACTAAGAGGTTACCAAGTTTTTCCTTTACCTATTCTGCACACAGCGCTTACACAGCGGTCATTTACCAGTTTCTTCGTCATAGCGTCATAGTGTTCCTTCCGTATCCCAAGTGCCTTTCCCCCAAGAGGTTCTAAGCATGGGCCAAACCTTCTGGCCCTTGTTTCTACTGTCCTTGGATATTGGTCTCATGTTATTTTTTTACACCCCACAAATGAGTGCTGTCATTCTGTGTCTGCCCCTCTCCTTCTGACTCGTTTCACTCAGCATGATTTAAAAGGAAATTTTAACACACAAGAGTTAAATTATCTGCAGAACAGATGCAGTAGTAATCTTATTATTCGATCTCTTTCATGTTTTCAGATGCTTATTTCCTGGACTGCTCTTTGCTTAAAGTCACAAGTTGGCTTCTTCTTAGGAGTTAGCTTTCTCCCTTTTCGCTCACCTTTAGCTTTCCATTAGCGGTCCCTTTAGTTTACCATTCCAGCTCTGTAGCTGGAATGAGAGATTGATGTCCACTCTAACTTGATAGCATTAACTATCCAGATTCCATTAACAGCTTCCCAGCACCCAGGCACTGTTCTTAGAGAACTGAGGTTTTTTATATCTTGAAGGAAACTTTCTGTTGGGTAAATACTGAAGTGCAAATTCAAGGTCGGAGTGGCTCCATCACACACTTCTCCAGTCAGTGATTTTTTTTCACAGTGGTTGCTGAACACCTACTAATCAGTAGGCTCCAAATTCCTATTCTGCTACTTGGACTGCAGGTCCAGGAGAATCTGATGAAAATAACTAACGACACTTCATATTTTTACAGTGCTTACCATGCACCAGTACAGAGGAAAGTGCACTTTTTTATATGTTAAACTTTTTTTTTGTCACACCCAGCAGTGCTCAGCACTCGGGGACTATTCCACCTCAGGGATCACTACTGGAAAGGCTGGGAGGGGGAAAGGTGGGGCATATGGAGTGCTGGATATCAACGGAAGTTGGCCACAGGAAAGGCAAGCACCCTACCCACTGCAGCCCTAGACCTTTTAATTCTGCACACATTTTGCAGATAGAGTCTAAGGCACAGAGAGGCTAAGAAACTAGCACAAGCACACACAGCTCTTAGAACCAAGATCTGAACTCAAGTAGCTGGGTTCCATGTTCATAGTCTTAAATACAGTGCTGCACTGGCTCTTGTGTAATTAGGTTAATGGTAGCCCAGGAATATAATTTAAAAATCAGACAACTGTTTCCTCCAAAAGCTGGGGGTGGAGGATGGGGAGTGGGGAAATCATGTAACTACATTTTGCTTCTCAGTCCTAAGCAAAGAAATTGTTTCAATGTGCTGCATCATGTATTCTGTGATTCAGAGCATATCTGTAAGCGGAGCACATCCGTTACTTAGCAGAATTTTACTGCTGATTCTACCATTCAAAAAAGAAATATCACACTGGCGAAGTGTGGTCATTCAAACTTGACAAGCTTGGAGATGCTTGAAAAGTCAGCCCTGTTATTAACATTTAATGGAATCAAGTATCTGTTACAGTAGAAATAATTACAAGACTTAATCTTAGTATATCAGCAGATTCCAGGAACAATGAGGACCTATGGATTTTTTAAGAACTCTAGGGGCCAGAACAATAGTATGTTGGGTACTTGCCTTGCACAGGGCTGAACAAGGTTTGATTCTCAGCATCCCATAGGTTCCCCCTCACTTCCAAACCTCGCCAAGAGTGATTTCTGAGCACAGAGCCAGGATGTTTGCCTTGCACGCATCCAATCCTGGTTCAATCCCAGGCATCCCATATGGTTTCCCAAGCACTGCTAGGAGAAATTCTTGAGTGCAGAGCTAGGAGTAAGCTCTGAGCATTGTCAGGTGTGACCCAAATATCCAACACAAAGAAATAAATAAATAAATAGATAAATAAATAAATAAATAAACAAATAAATAATTGAATTGTCCTTACGTTATCAGCTCAGTATGATCTTTATGAGTCTTTTTAATTACAATATGGTGCAGGGAGGTGAGGGGAATAAAGTCTCACTTGATCACTTGATCACTTGAATCCCGTTATTCATCGATTTGCTCGAGCGGGCGCCAGTAACATTTCCACTGGACCCTATCACGTGCCAATGTAGCCCAATGGCATCTGGTTGATTCAGGAATATGAAGAGCCTCAAACCGTTCCTTCAGGGTCTTGACAAGGAAGTCTGACCATCTTGTAGGTGGGCAGCCACGTGGTCTTTTGACATCCCGTGGGATCCAGTCGGTAACGGCTCTAGTCCAGCGGTTGTCTCCAAATCGCATTACATGTTCAGCCCATCGATTTTCGATGCCTTGGCAAACGAGACAGCATCCCTGATTCTGGAATAGCGACAAAGGTCAGAACTGTGGATTCCTTCTCTCACTTGAGTGAGGCATGATATTCCAAGCTTAGCTCTTTCGATTCCTCTCTGGGAGACCCGAATAGCATTCTCATCCTGCTTTCATAGGGCCGAGGTCTCTGAGGAGTATGTTAATGCAGGGAGAACTTATAAAGTCTCAATATAAGTAAATTCTACTAGTTTCTACCTAAAAGACAGTGTTGGTAAAAAAAAAAAAAAAGCCTGCTAGACTAGGATACTATAGTACTATTTTACTGAAATAAATACTAAAAATAGTCTTCATTCCTTTCCTGTTCAATTCAATGATTCAATGACCTCTAAAGAATGAGGGAAACCCAAGACATTTCCAGTTTGGAGATATCACATAAAATTGACATTTCCGGTATCTCTCAGAAACCACCCAAAAGAAAAAAAAAAAAAAAAAAAAAAAAGCAAAGGAAATGGCAGGAGTGGGAAAGCTTGTCTTCAATAACAAATTTAAAACACGCACGGAGGGGGGCGGAGCGATAGCCCAGCGGGTAGGGCGCTTTGCCTTGCACGCGGCCGGCCTGTGCAGGCCCGGGTTCGATCCCCGGCATCCCATATGGTCCCCCCGAGCACCGCCAGGAGTAATTCCTGAGTGCAGAGCCAGGAGAAACCCCTGAGCATTGCCGGGTGTGACCCAAAAAAGCAAAAAAAATAAATAAATAAAAATAAATAAAATAAAAACGCACGGCTCCTGACCACAAAATGGGCGGGAGGGATGTCCAAAGCAATGGAGTTTAAGTAGATGCATTTAAAGAAGGACCTAAGACTACACATCTTAGAAAATTTAATTGTTCACCCATTAATTGCATATACTGACATCAGTAACTATTCATACACCAATAGGAAGAAGGTGAAGTATGCAGTGAATTGTGTGTCGCTGTACCCCCAAGAGATACACTGAATCTTTAATCCTCATACCTATAAATGTGACCTTATTTGATGAAATAATTGCAAACATAATCAATGTAAAATGAGGTCATACTAGATTAAGATATTACCTGATCCAATGTTTGGAGTGTATGAAATAACTCCTCTTTTGAGAAGACAGAAATTTGGATACATATACACAGGAAGGAGATTTTAGCATGAAGATAAGGCAGAAATCAGAGTGAAGCATTCACAAGCCAATAAATTCCAGGGTAAATTATTATAGACAGGATGGAAATAGCATGAAGATTCCTCAAACAAATCAAATAGAAATGCCATATGATCCAGCTATTCCATTACTGAATATTTATCTGAAGAATATAAGAATACCAATTTATCTAGAGAGATAGTATGTTGCAGGACTCCTAAGGGCCGCTGCATCTGCTCTGGATTGCCTCCCGCAAATCACTCCGTAGATAAGGGGGTAGTCTAAATGTGGCAGTTTATCCGACCATGTATGCTGTACTAGCTGGTATAAATATTCTCCCATGCTATCACAATCATCGTGGGACTAGCTAGATCTTACCAGCATATTAGCCTGGCCACGTAAGGACACCTAAGTAATTAGACCAGAGAGAAATGCTGTTTGCTTCCAAACAAACAAGCATGGCTCCCCTGATAAAATATAAAACTACAATGAAGTAGAGGAGACTTGTGAAGGCTTGGAGAAATATTTAACTGGCATTGGTGTTGATCTTTGGTACAGTGACATACCATCTCAGAAACCCCTTCTCTACATTTCAAAGGCATTCCGGCTCAAAACATTAGCACAGTAAAGGCCCTAGGTGAGATGCAGGGAGGGACTACCTGAGGACATTGGACCCTCCCTGCTTTCCATAACAATGGGAGGAAGGTCTGAGTTGGGGGGGTATAAACTAGCCGGTTCCCGCCTCCCGGGTCTTCTTCCCGGTGGGATCTCACCTTGTGAGCGTTTATTCCCCTTGGAAGTTTTACACGTGGTGGTCGCCATCTTGGCCTACACGTGGCTGGGGTTCTAGCCTGGAATCCTAAGCATCAGGTTTTTCCTTTTGCTGATTTGTATGCCTGAACCTGTGATAAGTAAAGCCTTTTAAAACCGCATCGGATTCCTGAGTTTCATCCATTCCTCGCCGGCCCGGAGGTAGAAGGGAACTTCGCATCCCGGCACTGTCGGGGACCCCGCGGAGCGCCCGACAATAGTACATTAGGTAAAGTGCTCACCTTGCATGCAAATATCCTGGGTTCAATCCCTTGCCCACATATAGTCCCCTGAGCCCTATCAGGAATGATCTGTGAGCAAAGAGCCAAGAGCAAGCCCAGAGCACAGCCAAGTAAGACCCCAAAACAAAAATAATTAAAATTAAGGCTCTAATTTAAAAAAGATATATACATGACCATCTTATTTTGAACATTATTCACAATAACTAAGTGTTAGAAACAACTTAAGTGTCCACTGAAGTCCGACTGCATAAAGACGATAAGTATATGTACAAAAAGAAATATGCAGTTGAAAGATGCTTTAAAGATGAAATTCTTGAAACAAGAATGGAATTAGAAGGTATTATGCTTAGTAAAAGAGTCAGATGGAGATAGACAATCACCACAGGGTTTCACTCCTGTGTAATAGAAGACACAAAACAAGTGAACCAACATATAAAAATAAACTCTGAGGGACCGGAGCGATAGTCCAGCAGGTAGGGCATTTACCTTGCACGCAGCCAACCTGAGTTTGATCCCCGGCATCCCATATGTCCCCTGAGCACCGCCAGTACTAATTCCTGAGTGCAGAGCCAGGAGTAACCCCTGAGCATTGCTAGGTGTGACCCAAAAAGAAAAAAAAAAAAATTCTGAGAACTAACTGCAAGAACAAATAGAAGACAAGAACAAACAGGGTGCAAATTGAGCAAAGCAAGTCAATTATATAATGATAAATTATTTTATTTATGTTTGCCTGTGGCAAGCATAGTGCCATATGTACAGATACGATTCACAGAGTTGGACACCTGAAACCTATAAAATGCTATAAACAAATGTTATTTTGGTTTTGATGGCCAAAATCAAAAAACATCACAGTTGCTAGCAGCCACCAGAAGCTAGGAAGGAGGCATCGAAGGGATAGATATTCCATCAGAGACATAGGAACTCATCTTGGAATCAAGCTAGACCTTAGTTCTGAACTTTTCAGCTTCCTGAATTGTGACTGTATTTGTTCTTGAAAGGCCTAATTTGAGGTAGTTGGCAGCAGCATCCTTTGCTACGCTGGACAGATGGAAGATGGGCGACACCTTTCACAGGACCTGCTCTGAGTTTTGCATTGCTGGGTAGGTAGGGCTATGGAATCCCACATACAAGCTGAGCCCCGGAAAGTCAAATGTTCACATGGAGAGCAGAGACTACATTGCGAGCAGCTCTGCAGATGCCTATCTTTATTGATGAGGAGAAAAGCCTAAAATCTTTCACATAAAATCCTGGATGGAGAAAAACTAAAAGCAAAAAAAAAAAAAAAAAAAATCTCTAGCTGATATGAAAATGTAGCCAAAAAAAAATTATTTGAAGACTAGGAGCCATATGGTAGAGGCATTTGCCTTGCACACAACCAACCCAAATTTAATCCCTGCCATTCCATATGGTCCCCTGAGCACTGCCAGGAGTAATTTCTGAGTGCTGAGCCAGGAGTTACCCCCTGAGCATTGAAAATGTGTCCTTGACCTCACGTAAATAGACAGCTAATCTAGACAAATAACTTTCCTAAATTAAAGCTGAGAAAGAAAAAAAAGAAACCCAGGACCGAGCAATAGCCCAACGGGTAGGGCGTTTGCCTTGCACGCGGCTGGCCTGTGTCAGCCCATGTTCGATCCCCAGCATCCCATATGGTCCCCCGAGCATCGCCAGGAGTGATTCCTGAGTGCAGAGCCAGGAGTAACCACTGAGCGTCACCGGGTGTGACCCAAAAAGCAAAAAAAAGGGAAAAAAAAAGAAAAAAGAAACCAAAAATAAAAGACAAAACACAGGACCTCTGATTCCAGAGACAAAGTCCTGTACCTGCACCATGAGAATGGCCCCCACAATTTTATTTTGGTGGGGGGAATCACACTCAGGGATATAGTACACACCTGCTGTACCTTAGCTACAGCCACACATTTTTTTAAAGGAAACAGTAACTTGCCTGACCTGTGTCCGATCCCCAGCACTACATATAGTACCCCAAGCCCACCAGGAGTGATACCTTTGTGCAGACTAAGGACCAAGTACAGGGGGTTAAGGCACTTGCCTTGCCTGTAGTTGGCTCTGGTTCCACCCTTGGCACCAAATAAGATCCCTTGAGCACAGTCATTAATGACCCTGAACACAAAGCTAAGTTCTGAGCACTCTCATGTGTGGCGCTAAAGCCTCAGTGATACAAAAAAGAAAATCAGAGGAATTAAAGAAGATAGCATAACAACAGAAAATATAAATATCGATAAGATGTAAATAAGATGCATTTCAATGGCCAGAGAGGACAAACACGAGCTGAGCAAATGCCTTATACTCAGGAACACCCTTTGACCCCGGGCTCTCTGGCTTCCATCCTCTTTGCAGCAAGCCTGGAGCAACCACTACTGAGTGTGCCCCAAGCAAGCAAACAAAAAGGAAAGAGTTACCTAAATGAATGACCTGAGTTTACAAATAAAAGAAATTAAAATATCTGCACAAATCTTGACTCAGAATGGGCTTTCTTAGTAAGTTTACTAAACGTTGAAGACAAAGGACTTGTTTGTTTGGGATCCACATCTGTTGCTCAGGGCTAATCCCCGTTCAGTGCTCCTCAGTTGCTTCTGGCAGTGCCCTTAGGTCTAGTCTCCCACCCCCAAAGCCTATTTTAAAATAAGAATTCTTGGGACCAGAGTGATAGCCCAGCCGGGTAGGGCGTTTGCCTTGCACGCAGCTGGGCCATGCTGGCCCATGCTGGCCCGTGTTTGATCCCCGGTATCCCATATGGTCCCCTGAGCACCTCCAGGAGTTATTCCTGAGTGCAGAGCCAGGAGAAACCCCTGAGCATTGCCGGGTGTGACCCAAAAAGCAAAAATAAATAAATAAAATAAAATAATTCTTTGAGAAAACGAAATTCCCACAAAAAAAGGCGGTAGAAGGAAGAACAGAGATATTTATAAAGAATAAAAATCAGGGGCCGGAGGACAGCACAGCAGGTAGGGCATCTGCCTTGCACGAGGCCAACCTTGGTTCGATCCCGGCATCTCATATGTCCCCCGACCACCAGGGAGTAATTCCTGAGTGCAGAATCCGGAGTAGCCCCCTGAGCATTGCCAGTGTGACCCCCCAAAAATTAAAAGAATAAAAATCAGGGGCCTGGAGTGATAGCACAGCAGAGAGGGCATTTGCCTTGCACATGACCGACCTGCAATCAATCTCCAGCATCCCATATGGTCCTCCAAGCACTGCCAGGAGTAATTCCTGAGTGCAGAGGCAAGAATAACCCCTGAGCACGCCATGTGTGACCCAAAAAAAAGTTTTCTTAAGCAGATTAGTTTTCATTTTTCTTGAAAATATTAATATTAGAGAGGACAGCCATATCTTAAAATGTCTTATCAAAGTACTACTCCAGGGGCCGGAGCGATAGCCCAGCGGGTAGGGTGTTTGCCTTGCACGCGGCCTGCCTCTGCTGGCCTGGGTTCGATCCCCAGCATCCCATATGGTCCCCTGAGCACCGCCAGGAGTGATTCCTAAGTGCAGAGCCAGGAGTAACCCCTGAGCCGTCACCGGGTATGACCAAAAAAAGAAAAAAAAAGTATTACTCCATATTGCCTGGCAATATGAATTTTTTTAAGGTATCTGACACCATGAAATAGCATAACTTTATTTTGTAGACAAGTTTATTTTGTGTGATTTTAATTTTTTTCCGATTTAATTTTATTTTATTATTTTCCCCCCCCCCAAATATTATTACACCATTTTAGACATAAAAGTGAAAGATGCTCATGTAGAGTTTTGGTTCTACAGTGTTCCAACAGCCATCCCTCCCACCCAAACCAATCTCCCATCACCAATGTCCCCACCTCCCTCCCCCTCCCACACCTCAACTACTTGGCGGGTTCTGTAAGTCATTTCTCTCCTCTTTATCTCTCACTCCCGCCAAACTTTCCTGCTCTTCGTGGAATGCAGTGCATTAAAAGACATTACTGTTTCCACTATTTTAATGGACCGCGTGGCCACAAGCGGCCGCGCGACCTGGGTTCGAACTGGTTTTGCTCTGTTAATCTGGTCGTGAGGCAGTTTCCCAGCATCCGGACAAAGAAAATGGTGGCCAGTGTGATGGGCGAAGTCTCATCCGGCTGCTTCCGGGACCCCCCAGAGGTGATGGGCCCACTCCCAAAACCCGTCTGCCCTCCTGGGGCCCAGTCCCCTCTTCAGCTGGGCCCGGGCGGAGCCGGGAGTTCCAGCCTCCCCAGCCGCTTGGAGCCTCTTCATGTTATGGCCGATGGCCCCCGGGCAGCTCCTGGGCGGGGCCACCAGGCTCGACCAAAATGGAGAGGGAATGGCCGAACCCTGACTCCATCTGACGAATTCCCAGTGATTCCCGCTTCTGGGAACCGCTTACCTGGGCTCGAACTGGTTTTGCTCTGTTAATCTGGTCGTGAGGCAGTTTCCCAGCATCCGGACAGTGAAAATGGTGGCTAGTGTGATGGGTGAGTCTCCCGCAATATGAATTTTTTAATAGGTGAGTCATTTGGTTCTTTGTTTTTGTGCCATACGCAGTGCTGCTCAGGGTCTTACTCCTGGTTCTGTGCTCAGGGATCACTTCTAGCAGAGCCAGAGAAAACATATGGGATGCTGGGGGTCAAATCCAGTAGGCCTCATGCATGGCAAGCATCTTACCTGCTATACTATTGCTCCAGCCCCAAAAGATATTTATAATTGAAAAATTAATGACATAGCAACTGTATTGCAAACAGCTTTGTATGCCAAGCTATTAAATATAGTTTAAATAATCAATGACAATGTAAGTTTAATTAACAACTCCAGGGCCAGAGCGATAGTCTAGTGGGGAAGACATTCTTCGCCTTGCATGCAGCTGTCCTGGGTTCGATCCCTGGCATCCCATATGGTCCCCCCATGCACCGCCAGGAGTAATTCCTGAGTGCAGAGCCAGGAGCAACCCCTGAGCATCACCAGGTATGATCCAAAAAAGGCAAAGTAAAATAAATAAATAACAGTACCAAAAAGGATAAAATAATTTTTTTCAAAAACAATGTAATAAAGTACTATGATCAAAATTAGGCAGTGAAAAGGAAAAGGAGACAATATAATAAATCTCAATTGTAGTCATAGTAGAGAATTAACAGTTTTTTTATTTGTTTTGTTTTGGTTCCTTGTTGTTCTTGTTTGTTTGGGAGCCATACCAGCAATGCTCAGGGATTATTCCTGACTCTGTCCTCAGGAATTATTCCTGGCAGGCCTGGGGAGGAGAGACCCTATGGAATAGAGAGATTGAGCCCGAGTCAGCCATATGCAAAGCAAGTGCTCTACCTGCTATACTCTCAAGTGCCGAAATTAGAAAATCTTGGTCATATTAATGTTTCTATAAGAAAATTTAATTTAACTAGGCTTTCCAATAAGATAAAAACTAAAAAGGTCTTCTAAAGATAAGAAATAGAGGGGCCGCAGCAATAGTATAGCCGGTAGAGCATTTGCCTTGCACACAGCCGACCCAGGTTTGATCCCTGGCATCCCATATGGTTCCTGAGCACTGCCAGGAGTAATTCTTGAGTGCAGAGCCAGGAGAAACCCCTGAGCATCACCATGTGTGACCCAAAAAGCAAAAA